>JZKD02S1359257.1:259371-294115 GCA_000966675.3 Picea glauca
CCACAACCCCTTTCAAGTGGGCTTGGGATTCCAGCCACTATGTCCCATTGACATAGCCATGCCATTTGTGGCTACTCAGGAAGATTCAACTCATGTTCAGTCTGAAGCAGATAAGGAAAACAACTTCATTGAGCACATTCAACACTTCTGCCAACAGGTTCATGACATCTTGGACATAGCCAATGCTAAGTACAAGTAGCGACATGATCAACATCGAGTGCCGCACAACTTCCAGGTGGCGACAAAGTGTGGCTGCATTTGCAAAAGGAGCGCCTCGCTGGACCCCACCACAAGCTTTGTCTTCTCCGATATGGGCCGTACACCCTCACCAAGGCTGTAGGGGAAAAATCCTTTGAGCTCATCATTCCACCATTCCTTGGTCTGCACCCAGTGTTCAATGTGGACCGCCTTCGACCCTACTTTCCACCTCTACTAAACACATCCGACATGGCAGAACAACTCACACCAATAGAGTTAAATCCAAACTGCATGGAACAAGCCAGAAGTGATCAGATCATGGATACACAGATCAAGCGCACCTGAAAACAAAGGATACCACTATATCAAGTTGTCAAAGCAGGCCAACTCCTTCACCAAGGCAAATGGCTCACCAGGGACCAAGTTCAACAGAAGTTTCCTCATCTCATGGAGGAACTCAATGCAATGGGGACCATTGATTCCTAAGGGGGGAGGAATGATATAGGTGAATATTGATGGCCACCCGCCTATTCCACTTGGACCCCCACCATTTCTTCTTTCAGTATTTCAGTTTCCACACAGTTTACTATTTTTAGCAGTTTTTCGGGTCCTGAACTTTTGGAGTCGTTTTGAGGACTTAAACGACATTTTTTGGGAAAACGGGGAGCAACATGGAACATAGATTGATGTTTCTCACCCAAAAGTTGTATTCCTTGGATAGGTCTTTCTAACGAGGTATAGAACACATCAAATGGAGATCATATGCCAAAGTTACGTCCCCGGGAAGTTGATGTACCAACTTACCCAAACGGGGCCCATAGTCTTGGCGTTTCATCTCCTAGGGATAGGTCTTTGGCTGTTTAGGTTTTCCATTGTTTCTCAATAATAATAGGCCTTCGAGCCTCATTGTAACACAGTTCAGATGCTAGTAGCCACCACATCTCTTCTCAAAGATAAGCTACCAGCGCCCTAGCTAGTTTATTTCCATTATGTCTGTAAGCATATTTCAATCATTTGTTATTAATGAAATGAAGTATTATTTCTGCTGCATCTCTATGTTTATGTGTATTTCTATATTTCATTATGTTCCTAAATAAATCCGGATCAGACCTCCATGGGGATGAAGAGCTCACTATTTTGATGTTGAGACCCCATCAGGGGGGAGAGATAGGACAAAGCTTGATCATGGGTTTTTCACCTGAGAGGAAGAGGACGTTCCACCATAAATGCTTAGACAAGACTAGACCTAGGGGGAATGACCCCTTTTCAGAGGAGCACTATCCTTGGAAGGCTTAGGATGTCCCCATCTTCATCATGATGTCATCCATCTTCATCGACGCTTTTAGAGGCAGACTGGGCAGCACTGGCACGTGTGGCATGTTGGAGAGGCCCCTGGGGGCTAATGTTTTCCTCCTTGATGTCTCATTTTCCCTAGAAAGGGCTAGCGCCTCCATTGAAGGGGATTTTACTCTCTTTTCTTCCTAATTAGGTATTTTAATTACAATTTAATGTAAAACCAGTATGATTTTGACATTATGGCCTTATTGGCCTTTCTATGACCTAAAATGTAAAATTAGGTCATCGATACAGTATATATTGAGAATTTTGATCCTCATTTTAGCATCACAACTGAATCACTCATTAGTGAGGTCTGATTTTTGTGCCCTATTTGGGTTATTCGATGATTTAAGGAAGGCACACTTGTTGAAGGAAGAGATTTTTGACATTCTATGGTGTTTTTCTTGAAGGAAGGTGTTACAACTAGGGTTTGCATGGTTATTTTTGATGAATTGTAAGTATTTTTCTACAAAACTTCTAAAATGAATGGTTGTAGTCTTATTTTCTTGCATGTATTAATAATTTTCTGAATCAAAACCCTAGGTGACAAGCACACAAGTAGGTCCTTGTCTCATGTCCCCTGATAGAAAAGATTTTAGCCATTGAAGAAGAAGAAGAGAGCCTAGCCATAACTGCACTCCTTTTTCTTCCTCCCTCTAGCTAGCCATACCATTTTGACTTCAAGAGGAAGAGGACATCCAAGGCCTAGGCTATCTAAACCTAGGGCTGTTTTCTTTTAGGGTTTGATGAAAGATCATTGCCTTAGCAACACTCTCCCTCTTTAAGCCCTCTTCTCTTGACTTTGTATTTCATTTGAGCTAGTTGTTTGCCGGGAAGGAGGAGAGAGCATGAAGCCTTGCTTTAGCAACACTGGAGTGAGCCTCTCTCCCCTAGGGTTATGATTTTGAAGCCCTTCTTCAACAGCACTTCAAAACTTATCCCTCTAGTCCTTTAAAATCTCACCCCCTTCAACTCTTGTGTCCTTCACAATTGACTCCATTCTACCCTAAGGCACTAATCCTAAGACCTCCAGTGTTGAAGTAAGAATTTGATCCAAACACTCTCAAACTTGAATTTAAAATCCTAATTGCAATAACCCTAACCTTCTAACCCTAAGTTGTGGATTTCACTCTTGGTTATTTCATCTTAATGCAACAACGTTTTAGTTTATGAGCAATGGAATGATTGTTTAAAGCATCTATTCAATAAAGTGTTGATTGATCTCATTGAATGCCACATCATTCTAGTATTTATTGGTGAAGTGACATTATCTTTTCATTGCTATTGTGTAAACATTGACTTCGTCAACATTTACTTTCAAATTGCATATATTGAATATCAGATAGTCTTATGAAGTACTAACCCATCAAAATATATCTTCCACATATCTATTTGTTGTTGTCTTGTTCCAAGAAGGTGTTCTTCATTGGGGATTTACTTCATTATTGGTTGTTTAGCCGGGCCTTTCTATTTTTGTGGTGACTTGTGAGGGGGAAAGTTTTTCCTTATCTCATTATCCTTCTACCTCCTCAAAACCATAGGTCACTAGGGACGTCTCCTCTGGGCCTAACCTCCCTAAAGAGAAATAACCTCCCCATTGTGGTGACATTGGGTGGGATAGGTTCACGTTACACCAGTTTGGCCTTCAATATTATAGCCCTTTTCCTAGCTACAAACTATACGATAACATTTTGGTGCCATTTCCGGGGAACACTGAGTCAAATATCCTCAAGACAACACTTTTCGGTAAGCCTTGCCTCAGAGACCTTTTTCTTACAAGCTTACCTGGCGACTCCACTAGGATGTTTTCCCTTTTCTTTGGTAGTTTCAAGTAAACTATCTGGATAATCCACAAACTAAAAAGAGGTTCAATAATCCTCCTTTGTCTTTTAGAAGGAAGCCTCCCAAGAACTCTCCTGTTGTCAAATAACTCTTTGGGAAAAGCCTTCCTTTAAGAATCATATCTATCTCTCAGACCGCTACAACGAACCCAACCAACAATCAAAGACAATGGTCATCTACTCGTTTCAAACTGTTAGACATGACAGACATACCAAGCTACCCTAGGAAAATGCTACCAAAGTATGAGAAGTGGTTGCCTAAATTCACCAATACTGATGCAATCAATGCCGAAAAGCACATGAACAACTTTTGGGCATTTTTTTAGCTTCACCCCATTAGTGATGATGATGAATATCTAGTCATGAAGTTGTTCTTCGCTACTCTTTATGATGCCTCAAGGCGTGGGTACCAAAGCCTTCCCGATGGAAGCATGAAAACCATGGACAGACTTGAAGAGGCCTTTCTCAAAATATGAAGTGTCAAATAATACCCTAACATGCTCCTCACCCGACTGAATAACCTTACCAAATATGAAAATGATTCCATTCGGGAGTTCCATACTAGATTTGAGACTTTGTTGAAAAGGATTCTCGCAAGCCATCATCCGAAAGATCACTACCTCGTCCATGTTTACACCAGATATTTCAATGGCCAACTAGGGTATCTTCTCAGAGATCCAAACCCCCAGTCCATTTAGGAAGCCCAAGAGGTCACTACTAAAATAGAGGGAAACCTCCTTTCATCCAATATTGATCCTTTTGCTAATCCAAGGGGGAGAATATACACCAAACCAAAAATAGTTCACAATGTTGAGCCTACTTCAGACCTGTGTTCTAGTATCGCCAAGATGCAAGACTCTATGGATGGTATCATAACAAATCAAGAGAAAATGATTAGTAGGATTATCAGCTTGGAAAGATCTCAGACCCAAGCACCCAGGGTCCCTTATAAAGGAAAATTCCAGAAGGGGAACCAATTTTATAAACCAAAGAATGAGAAAGAAGTTCCAAACACCTTGGCCCCCGCAAACATTGTTGATGAAAATCCTTGGTGCCTAGAATGCAATGAAGCACATTGGGAGCATGAGTGTCCTTAAAGTAATGGACATCAACAAGTCAACAACATGGACCATTTCATGGATTTTCCTCAAATAAATATCACTGATGCAGAAAATCAAGAAGCTGTAAAAGAAGTGGCTAGGTCAGCAAGAATAGCAGTAATAAACAACCTAGACCAAGAATCATGAGAGAAGCTAAAGAAACAAGAATTTAAGGTATACAGAACAAAGAAGTTGAAACAACCTATTGCTAACCAGGCAAAGCCCCCACCCCTAGATATACTTCTTCCCAAGACATCCAAGGTTGGGAAGGTTGACCTAAACTTTGACTTCAAAGGGGCATTATAAAAAATGCATGTAAATGTTCCCCTTAGAGAAGCCATTAAAATCCCGTCTATCAAAAAATGCTTTGACACTTTCTTTCTGGGATTGATCGAACCCATGGACCCCCTTATTATGTTGCAAGTTGATCATTTTAGGGTCCAATATGGTGAGAACCCTCCCTTCTGCATGACTTTAATGATGAACAACAAAAGCCTCAACAATTGCATGTTAGATACAAGGGCGGGTGCCAACATGATGTCACTTAAGGTCATGCGACAAATGGGTTTGAAGGTCACACGACCCTACAAGAATGTATGTGGCTTCTAATCTAAATCCATACCCACACATGGGGTAGTCGAGAATGTGGAAGTTTGCCTAAAGAAGTACTCGGAGAAGATAGTCCACATTGACATCATGGTATTTGATGTCCCAGATAGGTGGGGAATGTTGTTATCTAGGAAATTTGTTGCAATATTGGGTGGCACCCTTGAGATGGACCTCACATTTTTGGAATTTTCTTTGAAAAATGGAACGATGGGCTATCTCCTCAATGTGACAATAACTGGAGACCATGTGCAAGATATTACTCACCCCATCAATAATGACAAAGCACAAGACGAGATGATACAAACCCTTCAAAAGTATTCTCCAAAAGATATACCCTTTGCAACGGAAGAGAACTTTGATCAGATCAAATGGCCCAAGAAAGAAGAATACCAACAACTCCTAGATGAATTCAAGAACAAATAAATTGGAATGGTGAAGATATTAAAGAAAGCTAGAGATGGCGTACAAATCCATCCATCTCAACAAGAAGTGTTTACAGCAAAATCCCATCCTCCCCCCTCAACACAAGACACTAGGGTTGTCCAAGGGATGACCAAATACAAAGTCAAAAAGTACAAGGAAGGAGACATGGTATGGATGTGGGATACCTATAAAGGAGAGCCAACTAATGTGAAAGGAAGTGCTCAGTCATGGCTCAGACCCTTCAAAGTTGGAATGGAATCAGTTGATGACTCATATTACTTGTCCACTTTGGAGGGAATAAGGCGCCCATTACCTATCAGCGAGCACCTCCTCAAACCCCACCAAGGTACGGGGACCTGAATTCATAGGTAAGTGCAGATAAGTAGGCATTTTGTATTCTTGTATTATACCATTTGCATTTCATGTTAGTTTGCTTTCAAATTTGCATTATTGATTATTTTATTTTAGTCTATATATATATATATATCTATGTGTATGCTAGGGTGGAATTACCACCCCAATTTTGTTACTGATACTTCTATCGAGATTGAGCATGTCTATAGGTTATGCTAGAGATGCTGAGATTATCATGCGCTCTAGGGTGAGCACATGTCCCTGAGTTGAAGCCATATGTTATCCCCAATTTTTAGGGATAACTAGGAGATCATGTCTTGAGGCCCACAGGTCCTAGACATGGAGTATTGAGAGTGGGATTAGCTTGAGCATAACCCTAGAGGGCCCGCCTTTTCTTCATTCATCATATTTTGTCTTATTAGATCATTATATTTTCATTGCTATTGTGTAATCATTGACTTCATCAACATTTACTTTCAAATTGCGTATATTGAATATCAGATAGTCTTATGAAGTACTAACCCATCAAAATATAGCTTGCACATATCTATTTGTTGTTGTCTTGTTCCAGGCAGGTGTTATTTATTGGGGATTTACTTCATTATTGGTTGTTTATCCAAGACTTTCTGTTTAGGTGGTGACTTGTGAGGGGAAAATCTTTTCCTTATCTCATTATCCTTCTACCTCCTCAAAACCATAGGTCACCAGGGATGTCTCCCCTGGGCCTAACCTCCCTAAAGAGAAAGAACCTCCCCATCACGGTGACATTGGGTGGGATAGGTTCCTGTTATGCCAGTTTGGCCTTCAATCTTATAGCCCTTTTCCTAGCTACAAACTATGTGATAACAAAGCCTCATAGGAGTGGGATTCACTAAGGGGTTTCAAATCCAATGGTTTCTCAAGGGGTTGGGGGATAGGGAAATCCAATGGATTTGGTTAAGTGGAGGGGAATCTCCTAGTTAATATAGAGGAATGAGAGGAGAGGAATAGGGGATAGATATATAAAAAAGGATCGATAAGAAATCACTAGGTTGATCCACAAAATTGTGCTCTAGTCCTACCTCCTAGGACCCAAAAATCAAATGGCTAGAGGAATTTTTTAAATGAGGGGAAGAAGATGAAAATTTCTTACCCCAAACCATCGAGTGTTCTTGAAGTTGAAGATGATCCAAGGGTAGATTGTTGTATGGTGCTTTGATATCCTTTGCTGAAGTATCTGATGTCGAATTTCCTTCCCATGAGTATTTATGAATGTCTTAAGAGGGGTCATTCTTTGGAGGAGAACGGGCTAGGTCTTTTGTATCTTGGAGATCTTTTCAAACCCAAACTTTTCTTTTGAACTTGAGAGAGAAATCCTTAACTAGATGGCCATATTGGTGACACCAACCACTTTTAAAAGGGATCCCTTCATAGTCAACAATTTGGTATAAATTTGTAGGGCCTTTTCAAATTATTATAGAGTCAGCCAAACCCTTAGAAAAGTTGAGTCCCACTAGTATTCTATCCATCCCTGTATAGATAGATTTGTGGAACAAATTATACACTTCATAAAAAAGGCCTAGATAATTCCTAGTTTCTTTAAATACCTCCTTTGACTAGAGGATCAAAGGGAACCCGAGTATTTTTACCCAAAATAGAGTGAAGTCGTGATGGGTCGAATGAGTGTTGAAATGCAAGTGCCATTTCCTAAGGTATAAATCCCGCGATACCCATTTCTACCTATTCTGTAGGACCTTGTATGCATATTTTGTGGTTCTTAATGTCCAAATGAGCCAACCCTTATCAAGAACCATACTTTGTGGAGTGTATTCAAGAAATGCACCAAATTTTTTCACCGACCATATTTTTAGGGAGTCTCGTCCCATTCTTTTTCTTGGAAAATGGATGACCAGAACACAATCCTCTAGCTCCATGATCTCATTAAGCTTAATACTATCTCCAAGTTGTAAATTGATGTCTTATGTCTTGTGATTGATACCTTTCCTTCATTTTTTACGGTTCCCTAGTCCTCATAGTCCAAAGTCTTCTTGGAATTAGTGGAGGACATGTCGCTCATGAGATCACCCATTAAACACTTACCAATTAAGCCTCCATCTTGGTTAAATCGATCATCAATGTTTCCTCCATTATACCCAAATCAATGTTTCCAGAGGTCATTTGATATTCCTCACACTTGATAAAAAGAGAAAGTTACAGTTCATCCCCATGACTTTCAAGATTGCTAACATTTCATAGTTCCACATGTCATAATTCCACAGGTCATAATTCTAGAGGTCAAATTTCCAAAGATCATAGTTCCAAAGGTCAAAGTTCCATGGGTCATAATTCTAGGGGTCATAGTTCCAGAGGTCATAGTTCATGGGGTCATAGTTCTATAGGTCATTCCATAGGTCAGGTCATAGTTCAAGAAGTCATAGTTCCTAGGGTCATATTTCCTAGCGTCAATGTTTGAGAGGTCATAGTTCCATAGGTCATAGCTCCATAAGTCATAGTTCCAAAGGTCATAGTTGTTTGGGTCATAATCAGGGATAATTTTAAGGATGGAAATTTATTTTAAAATGTAGAAACCTTGGCGAATATTTCTAATCCTTCATATGTCAACTATAAATGTTTGGCGATAATTTTTTTAAAATATTCAAATTTCTGAGTATTTTATATAATTTTTATAAAATTTTGGCAATTTTTAAGGTAAAATAATTTTATCCTATAGAATTTGGGCGAATCATTTTTAAAATAATGAATATTGTTTTTGGAAAAACCATGGAAAATTATCCCATGAGCGAAATTTAGCCCCTAAAATCATCCCTGGTCATAATTCCAGAGGTCATAGTTCTAGAGGTCATTCCATAGGTCATAGTTCCATATGTAGTTTCACATGGAATACAACACCATTAAAAACATTAACAAAAAAACTTAACATGTTACCTTGATATAGCAGCTTGCACACACTTTCAATTTTGAAAATCACCAAATAAGAAATTCCAACTTCTTTCTATGTCTCAATTCCGCATAGATCCAATCAGTGTACAAAAACAATCGACCAAACACTAAGTAGTATGCATGCAATGATGTCAATATAGCTACAACCTACTGGAAAAGGAAAAAAATAGTTACTAATGGTTGTAAAAATAATAATACAAGTTTTGGATTGCAAAATTTGACATAACTATTGTTATTAATAAATGAAATAATAAATATTACTGAATTATTTTGGTTTTTCTTTTTTAAATAGAAGCGACTAATGTTTTTTAAAATGAAATAAAATAGATCTTGTGAGAACGAGGCCGCACCCGTGTTTATTCTTATTATCAAGATTCAGGAAGACATTAAAAACACAAGTGGGAAGGTATTTAAATGTGGATTCTCAAAAACCAAATATAATGAGAAAATAAGTGTGCAAGAAGGTGTTTTCTAGCTTCACCCAAAGGAAGAAAATTTCCATCACTGCAATTGCAATTTAATATTAATGAGCCTTACCTCTCTAGTTTTGGGTAGTGTTTCTGAATCCTTGATATTTTCTTCCCTCTCAACCTTCACTTTTCAACTTGTAGGATGTGATACAATCCAATTTCCAAAAAATCCTCGTGACTTGTAAGTTGTGAGCGTGCAACCTGTGCTATAATATTTGTAACTTATGCAATGTGATATGCATGCAACTTGCAAGTTGCAACCTCCATATACTATAGAATTTGTATCATGTATTGTGCATGGCCTTTGCTACAGAGTTTGTAACTTGTGTTATGTATGCTTTACAGAAAAATCAGCATCCAAATTTAGGAAATTGTTATTATATTATATTATATATATTGGTATTATATTATATATTGTTATTATATGATATGATATTATATTATATATTGTTGTTAATAACATATTGTTATTACACACACACACAAATTTTTCATTTGCCCGTCAAATTGATGATTTCAAAAATTAAGTGAACGTCATTAATGATGTGTAAATTTAAAAATTGCTCGTATTTGATGATTAAAAATGGAAAAAATGGGTAAATACCCGTCAAATTTAACCACTGACAGAAATTCGAGACGTGTGGTTGCGTAGTGGGTAAGTTGAATGGGACATATGGATCAAGAAACTTGTAACATACATATAAAATTTATGTCTCCCCATGTTGAATGACATATCATATAAAATTTATGTTTCACCCCAATTGAAGGATGTTGAGAAGAAACACGGAAAATAAAATCGTCGTATTCGATCGGACATAAAGTTGGACTGGATGTGGAAATTAATAGTTGATGTTGAATTTGGATGACACATCATTTTTTACTGGGACATGAGAGATGAGGATACTCATTAACTTGATGTGATGTGGAGTTTATTGTTAATATTCAATTTATTAGTATAAATGTTGGGCGTTGGCTAAAAGAAAAACAAAATGAACCTTTTCTGATCTTATTGTTACTCATAGATTTCGACCATTCATTTTCCGTCTGGCAATCCATTTTTCCTTTGATCCTCTTCATGATGTCATCTTTGTTAGCAACATCGTTGTCGTTAGCACCATTTCCAATGTATACATAATATGTTGGCCCCTATGTGGATGTGGGTGATTAATAACAGGATAAATTGGTTGATTTAAATATTAAAATTTAAATTGAGGGACCACGCCATTCTCCTTCTCACACAATTATTTGGGAAAAAGGCACTCATCAAAAAAGAAGAAAACATAAAACGTGTCGGTGCAAATGGATTGCTTCCTAATACTATACTTTCCATTATCTGTGATTGCTTTTGTAAATTAGATTAACATGGTTTATAGCTATTATACATACGTCTTCATTTTAGCAGAGAAAACAGAGTGGAAACCGAGATTCAAAACAATACAAAAATGGTTGTTGCGAGGCTTGTTTTGGCAATCTCGTCCCTTATTTTAGTTTTAATTATGCAAGTTGTTTAAGTAGAACTGATTTCATTTTACGTTAGGCATGCCCATTTAGTTTCTATGTTTGGCTTGGTAATCCTTTTCTGATCAACATATCATAATATGTTGTTGTTGAAACAGAGGAGGTTGTTTTTGGTTCCTTACTTTTGGGATAAGAGGTGTTATCAATAGCGATCGGCCTATAATTCAACCCATTGTTTAAGATTATGAACCGGATTGCATAATTTTTCCAGTTCTTATACTTGCGATGGGGTGCATAATCAGATTCGTCGTGCATGACTTATATATGCTAATATTGTAAGGTACAATGTGATTAATTGGAGATTCTTTAAAAAATATTCCCTCAATCAATAAAATTTCCTATAAATTTATTTGGAATAATGTATCTATTTTGCATTGGTGTCTGGTTTTATGGGATGCTTCAACACTTTGTTGAAGTATTGAAGTATTATTTATGACACAAATTTTGGGTCTGATATTTAAGACTTATGAATTATTCCTTCAATTAGAGTCATATTAAATGATTCTTGTCTCTATATAACAAAATTACATGGGATTTTTCATTATATTTGGTCCATTGTTTTCTTTGAAGGTCAGATCCAATAACAAGATAATCATAGATAGTTGACATTAATGAACCACATTTTTCTCCAGGTCAAGATCACCAGGTTCCAAAATACTTTAGAAGCACAAAGCAAGTTCACAGCGCAAAGTAAGTTCGTAACCCAAAGCATAAAATGGGTCTAAAGTTATGAGAGGGAGATAAAAAACATAAAGAGTTTATGGAAAAATTTTAAAAAACTATAGTTTAAAATTATGAGAGGTTTTGTCAATAAATATATGAGAGATTTCATAAAAAATATATGAGAGATTTCATTAATAAATTTTAGAGATAATTTTTTAAAAATAACTTTAAAAATATAAAATATAACATAAAAAGTATGGGACTTATATTTCAAAACTATCCATTTATATTTCAAAACCATAAAAATATATATCTTTTTTTAAGTGTATAAATTAATGTTTTTCTATTATTACAAATTAGTTATAATAAAAATATGATAAAACAAGTCTAGTGAATTAGCTCAAGTGGATTAGTGCCATTGTTTGTTTGAATGAGGTTTTGGGGGGAAGTTGTTTGTTCAAATGAGGTTCTGGGGGGAAGTTGTTTGTTCAAATGAGGTTCTGGGGGGAAAGTACTCAGGGTAGGAAAAAAAAAATGATAAAACTATAAAATAAATATCATATGGTAATAAAAGATAAAAGATAATATATAGGAAATCAATTACCTTAGTGAATATATAATATTTATTTATGAAAAATTAGTATAACTTAGAAAAATCCACATCTTCCAATAGTAATATGTTATTTTTTTTTTTAAATATAATGTATATGTTTACATTAAAATGTTAAAATGTTGGTTTAGTAAGAATATTTTGAAACACCCCCAAATGGGGTGGTAGTGCGTGCTACGTGGTGATCGGTGGGAGTGGACAGTAGCCACCAGGACACGGGGGCACATTGAGAGCCCGTGCCACCCCCCCTGCTAATTTATTAAACCTTCAATATGATGTGAAGGGGCATTAATGCTAGATTTAACACAGGCGTCCCTCCCGTTCGGCATTTTGATATGGCTTGGACTGCAATGTTGGTTATTTGTTGTTGTCGACCTCCTGCAGAGCTTGCTCTGCAGTGGCAATGGTGTGACCATGTTAGAACTTCCTGGCTCAAGCTCCGCCCTGTCTACTCCTTGACCCTTCATCCCCGTCCTGCATTCGGGACCGCCTCTTCTCGTAGTGTGGGCTGGACCATGACTCGTCCAAGGGGAAGGCCGAGGCGGGGCTCACCCTGGAAGCCACAACGACCCTCAGTCTCCCCCTCCGACTCACCATCCATTAGCTCCTCTCCCCGGCACCAGTCTGGGCACTTCTCTGCATATTCTCATGGCAGGATGAATTCGCATTCTACTCGCGGGGCTTTGGTGCCCAGGAAGCCTAATTCTCCCCTGCAATATCCCCGGAGTCCTCCTGCGACTCCTTTCGACCCGGTGTACGACTTCGACCCCCTGGGCTTCATGGGTGGCGTTGAGCACTCTCAGCATGCTTCTCGCGGGGATGGGCCTCTCCCCCATGGCCCCTTCACCAATGTCCAGCTGTGGGATAGTATGGCAGCCCTCTACGACCTGGTATTTGGTATTCGCTAGGGAGTGGAGGACCTCAATTATCGGCTACAAGAAACCAGAGCCAAAGTGGACCTTTTTCTTCGGAATCTCACTTCTCTGCAGAGCTCCCTCACCTCTAGCTCGACTGAGGATGCTCCAATGGAGGAGCTGGATGCGGCGACGACTGCGGTGACAGGTACAGTGATGGGTGCAGCAATAGGGGCAGCGATGGGTGCAACAACAGATGCAAAATGAGAGAGCAAAGCCGACGCCACAGTGGGCGACATGGGGGATGAGTGCATCTGGGCAGATCAGCCTACGTACGCGGAGGAGGAGCCCTAGCCAGGGGACCTCCAGGAAAAGTGGCCTAATTTCGCTCCAGGTGTCTAGCTTGTTAGTCTTATCTGTCGTATCTTAGATGGTCAACAGTTTTTCTGTCAAATTTTTTTCACTAGCATATGGATGTCTTAGATGTAAACTTTTTGTTTCAGTTGATAAACAATAGTTCTGTTAAGTTATGAGACTGCTTGGGTAAAATGGACTGGTTTCCCCTCTGTTGGGGCAGTCTTGCACCCTCTGCATGGACATCTCTATACTTTGCCATGAAACTCTGCTTCAAGAAGGCACTTAATATATATTTTTCTTACTTACAAAAAAAAATAAATATATTTTGAAACAAATTTGTACAATTTTGGATAAGGATCACTTCTCGTGGGCCACTATTTTTGCATATATTTTAATCTTGATCTTAGATTTTTAAATTAATAAGGTCAATCAAGCCCTAAAATTATAAGTTCAATTGTTAAGACCGTGTTTGAGGGTCTTAACATAACATAATCGATCATTTTTTTAGTGTGTAGTTCTTTTTCTATAATTGTCCACCATATAAATCATTTTCCATATGAGTGAGACAATAAAAAGTTACACTAATATTTTTTTTCATATGTATAGAGAGAATCTACATACAAAGATCTATAAGTGTATCTAATTTCATGAGTGATGAATATGTGGATCATAATAGAAAACATAGTTTAAAACAGAGATAGGATTAGGAACTTAGAGAAATGGATGTGCTTTTGTTTATGCAACCAAACCACTAGGTTTCTCAGTCTAAAGATAAAACCAAAGAAACAAACTCATAATAATGTGCATGCATTATTAATAATGCATATGTGTTTTTATTACATAATTTAATAACTATGAAAAACTTCCTTCACCTTTACATGTTTCAAAATGAGGTCCTTATCATTAGGACCTATTTTCCTCTTTCAGGTATAGTCAAGACCCGTAGGTCCATCTCCCTTGTGAAAAAACACCTAACGATACCTAGAATACCACTTGGGGGTCAAATAACCCATAAGAAAATCCTAGAAGGTTCATTTCCTATGTAGGGCTCTTGTTTTCCTTTTCAAAATGGTCTAGGCCCCTAGACACATTACTATTACCCAAAATCAATTAATGGAAACCATATCCCACTAAAAGGACAAAAATCCAATAGAAAGGACCTATGTGGTGTTTCAATGTATTTTTCATCATGCTTAATCTTCAACAGCTTTGTTAAATTTCCAAGGCCCTTGTTATACTTCCCTAATCATTCTTAACATGAAAGGATCCATTAGTGTTACTGGTAACATCATAATGTCCCTTCGTAAACCATTGATAGTTGAAAGATGCCCAAGAGATCAATGTTTTTCATGGTGATTGAGATTGAGAAGTGTCATTTAGGGCAAAGGCAACCCATAGAAAATTTTAGGGGCTATATATCACCCATGGGATATTTTCCATGTTTTTTCCAAAAAAACGATTTGCCAATTTCCATTTTTTCTAAAAATGATTTCGCCCAAATTTTATAGAACAATTTTTTTTTTACTTAAGAAATAGCCCAAATTTTATAGAAACTATATAAAATCCTCATAAATTTGAATATTTTTACAAAAATATCACCAAACATTTTATGGTTTACATATTAAGAACTAGTAAGAATCACCAAGGTTTCTACAGTTTAAGATAAATTTCCATCCTTAAAATTATCTAAAGCCATTGTTTTCATCATGTGACCTTGGTTAGAACTAGGCCCATTCTTGGTGCACAAATAACCTAATCATGCACCCATAGCACCCTTGGAGCAAATTGATAACCAACATATGTCTAATGTGATGGTTTGAGAACTTTCCCATGGCTCTTGAGCTTGAGAAGTAAGGTATAGGGATAGAGGATCTTAATCCCTCCACTAATTATGGTCAAGGACCTATGACCCATCCATGATGTTGGAAACCCATACATGCCTGCATTACCTACATCCATGAGAATTCATAATTTGTTCAATGTTTATTTATTAAAGAAGTATATACCTTATCCTAACCATGTAATTGATTGGATTGTGACCTAGGTGGAGCACAGAGGATATTTTTGGGTGGAGCCAGTGTGCATCCTAGACCGAAAAGTCAAGGCACTCCAAAACAAAGCCACCAGACTGGTAAAGGTTCAGTGGACTTGCTACAATTTTGAAGATGCCATGTGGGAGCATGAGGAGTCCATGTATGAAGAGTACCTACAAGTTTTTGAAAGTTTTGAAAAAATATGAATGTCCATGTGTATATTTAAGTGAATGAAGACTCCATTTTGGTAGTTGGGAACTCTTTTGGAGCCACATATCATAAGCTTACTTTATTATATATCCTTGGTCCCTAGAAGGGTAGTGGTACATCTGAGGAACTGTGAGTAGTGAAGGGGGTACACTTCCTTGGGTTTTTGCAGGCTGTGGGGAAGAGAGAGATTGATGGTTAGAATTGTTGTGGGAGCTGTCAACTTGTGAAAGTAGCAATTATTTAGTTGTAAAAAGATTTGTATGTAATTATGAAATTATGTATGGTAATTTGCACTGAGAAAAATGCAGTTTGGAAGGGGAGGGAAATTTGACATCCTTGTTTTAATCCCCAGTTTAGTTAGTGATGTGTATTTTACATAAGATATATGGCCATGGGCCAAGCAATGTAATATGTAAAATTTGTAAATCAAAATGATAAATAAATATAACACCATCTACAGGTGGACATAGACCGAGTAATGGGGGGATACGTATCCACAAGAGAGGGGAGGGTCCAAGGGGTGAAAAAATTGGGAAATATTCATGGGTATTAATATCAACCCACCTTGTTCTAGAACTTACCTTATGTATGAACCTTCTATTTCCTTTGGAGTGTTTCCAAATCCAATGATTGAGTGTGTGTAAGAATGTGGGTGTGTGAAGTTAGTTCAAATAGTTATTGTGAGCATGGGGTTGATTACAATCCTCCCTGGGAGGAGTGTGAGTCAAGAAAGCAAACAAGAAAGAGGAAATTCATATGGGAAATAAGGATCCTTTTGGCCAGGGAGTTTTGGGGAGACACGAAAAATATTTTCCAGTGGATCCAGAGACAACGAGTTCAAGAGAAGTGTAGGGGAGCGGATCAGTAGAGATAAAGAAGAAGGTTGTAAGGCCTGCATAATGAACTCTCTGTGAGAGAGCTTTCGCTGGGAGAAGTAATCCACGTGTTGTAGTCTTCTTTGTAGTTGACATCCCTAGAGTCCCTGGTAAAGATATTCCTTTCCGACCAAGTGCACTGCAACTATGGGAGTGAAGAGGGAAGGCATGAGGGATTGTGAGTAGTGAAGGGGGATGCCCTTCCCTGATTTTTGTAGGTTGTGGGGAAGAGAGTTAGGTGTATTGGAATAGTTGTAGGAAGAAATAGCTACAGGGGGAAGTGTTGGGACTTTGAGGGGACAACCAATTTTGTGGGTTCGTATCCCCATCATGGGCGTGATCTGCTGCTAATGTATAGAGTAGAAGATATATAATTGGGTGGAACATTCATCCCTTGTAGTCAGTTGCCTCTTTGTTTCTTAAAGAAAAGTGTTAATCTTTGTGTTTATATTCTTATTCATAGATTTAATTGTTATGCATAATAACTCTTAGTTCAATATTTTATATGTTTTTATGAGTTGTTGTTTTAGTTTCAGCTCAAAGTTCACAAGGTCAAAGTTCTCAAGGTCACAGTTCCAGAGGTCAAAGTTTTTGAAGTCAAAGTTCCACAGGTCATAGTTTCATAGGTCAAGGTTCCTGAGGTCAAAGTTTCTAAGGTCATAATTCCTGAGGTCAAATTTCCTAAGGTCATAGGTCCAGAGGTCAAAGTTCCAAAGGTCATAGTTCTAGAGGTCATAGTTCCATGGGTCATAGTTCCTCAGGTCATAGTTCTAGTGGTCATATTTCTAGAGGTCAAAGTTCCATAGGTCATAGTTCTTGGGGTCAAAGTTCCATATGTCATAGTTCCTAGGGTCATAGTTCCAGAGGTCATGGTTCATAAGGTCATAGTTCTAAAGGTCAAAGTTCCATAGGTCATAGTTCCATAGGTCATAATTATTGGGGTCATAGTTCTACATGAGAAAGTTCCCAAGGTAAAAGTTACTAAGGTCATAGTTCCTAAGATCCAATTTCCCAAGATTATAGTTCCAGAGGCCATAGTTCCAGGGGTCATAGTTCTAGAGGTCATGGTTCTAGAGGTCATGGTTCTAGAGGTCATAGTTCCATGAGTCATAGTCCCTAGGGTCATAGTTCTAGATGATGTAGTTCCAAAGGTCGTAGTTCCATGGGCAATAGTTCCCAGGGTTATAGTTCCACAAGTCACAGTTCCAGAGGTCAAATTTCTAAAGGGCGTAGTTCCAGAGGTCATATTTCTTGGGGTCATATTTCTAGAGGTCATAGTTCCTAGGGTCATAGTTTCATAGGTCATATTTTTTTCGATCATATTTCCAGGGGTCAAAATTCCTGGGGCCAAAGTTCCACAAGTCATAGTCCCTGGGGTCATAGTTCCATAGGTCATAGTTCTAGAGATTAAAGTTCTATAGGTTGTAGTTCTAAAGTTTAGATTTATTGGGGTCATAGTTCAAGAGGCTAAATTTCCACAGGTCCATAGTGACCCTAATAACTATGACTTGTGGAACTATGACCTATGGAACTATGACCTATGGAAGTTTGACCTTTGGAACTTTGACCTCTGGAACTATGACCCTTGGAAATATGATCTATGGAAATATGACCTCTGGAACTATGACCTTTGAAACTTAGACCTCTAGAAATATGACCTCGAGATCTTTGACCCTAGGAACTATAACCCGTGGAATGACCTTTGGTGTTGTCCAAGGTTTTCTCCCTCTTTCCTATAAGAACTTTCATTGGTATTGCTCATATGCTTGCTTGGGGATAAAATAAGGAATATTAGGTTGTTTGTTTTTTATATTAATCTGTGAAATGAGTGTGAAACATAAATATACATCCATTACTAAGAAATTAACCTGGATCAAATCTAAAGCTTGTAGATTCCAAGAACAATTGGAGAAAGAATGACTTCATTTTTGTAGCATCATGTGGCTAGTCTGAAGCTCATGTTTTTTTTTTTTAGAATGGTTCATCATTCTTTGAATGTCTCACTAGTTAGAAAATTCAGAAAAATTTTATATTTCTCACACTTGATAAAAATAGAAGTGATTGTTCATCCCCATTCCTTTCAAGATTGCTAACTTTTCAATTAAAATTTCATCCATCTTGGTTGAGATGGTTGGATTCTTTTATTCCTTTATTATGAAGGAGGCTGAAGCGTACAAGGGTTTTTATCCTAAAGATGTTTTCATTGCTCCAAGGCATGGGGGATATCAGTGTGTGGATACATGGCCTCAAGATCTATGACCTGTGGAACTATGACCCCAAGAACTATGACATGTGGAACTACACCCTTTGGAACTATGACCTTAGAAACTATGACCCCAGGAACTATGGAATATGTAACTATGAACCCAGAAATTATGACCTATAAAACTATGACCCACAAACTATCACATGTGGAACTATGACCCTATGTATTATGACCTGTGGAACTATGACCTATGGAAATATGACCTATGGAACTATGATGTATGGAACTTTGACCTCTAGAACTATGACCCTCGGAAATATGATCTGTGGAACTATGAACTTATGTTTTAGTGACCTTTGGAACTTTTACCTCTAGAACTATGACCTATGGAATGAACTCTAGAACTATGACCCCAACAACTATGACCTCTAAAAATTTGACCTTGGGAACTATGACCTATGGATCTATGACCTATGGAACTATGACCTCTCAAGCTTTGACCCCAAGAACTATGACCTTAGGAACTATGATCTATGGAACTATGGCCTTTGGAACTATGCCCTCTATAACTATGACCTATAGAATGACCTATGAAACTATGACCTATGGAATGACCTCTGGAACTATGACCTCTAGAACTATGACCCTAGAAACTATGATCCGTAGAACTATGACCTTTGGAACTATGACCTGTGGAACTTTGACCTTTATAACTATGACCTTTTGAAATTTCACTCGAAGAACTATGACTTAAGGAACTTAGACCTCTAAAATGACCTTTGGAAATATGACCCCAGGAACTTTGACCTTTGGAAATTTGACCCTAGGAACTATTACCTCTAAAACCTTTACCTCTAAAACTATGATCTCTAGAACTATGATCTTTGGAAATTTGACCCTAGGACCATAACCTTTGGAACTATGACCCCTGGAAATATTCACTCTAGAAATATGACCTATGGAATGACCTATAGAACTATGACCTCTGAAATTATGACCCTAAGAACTATGACCTTTGGAAATTTGACCTATGGAATTATGACCTTGGGAAATTTGACCTTTGGAACTATGACCTTAGGAACCTGTTGACGGGCGAAATTGACTGCTCGTCAACTGGAGGAGTGAATCCGGTCCGAGGTTGTCTAAATAACCCAAGCCGTTTGGATTAATCCACTCTGATGGGTTTAGCAGCTCCATTAGCCGATCTAAGTCCTACGGAAGTGAAAAGACAAAAACTAAAGAAACTAACTAAATGAAAAAAACAGCAGCTGAAAACTATATACAGTCCAAGATATATTCATAGTTTACCAACTAATAGAATAGTAGTTATACTTATTAAATGTACAGTGTATCAATATATTTATATTTCTATTTTATTTACAGTATTCACAAAATGAAAATTTTGATCGAAATCTGCGAAAATCATTATGAATTGACAACAAAGCTATTGTTCAGTATTTTTGATTTTTTTTATATAAATTTTATAAACTAGAAATGAAATGACAACTATCTAGTTGCAAAATAAAAATAACAATCTATACAGTGTATCTAAACTACAAAAAATTCTTACATTAAGTAAACTAATAGAATGCTACTAGCAAACTAACCTGTAATCGCATATCCTATGTGTCTTGTGCATAACATCTACGTTTGTTGTTTGATGAGGCCAACCTGCACCAGATTTTACCAATGCTTCTCATAAACGAGAAGCAGTAACGCTTTGAATGCTAATGACAGAACAAGTAAGATATGTAGAAACAACAATTTATAATTTGACAAACGATCATATTAAGATAAATCTGAGTATGAAAATTTGCATATAATTGTTCATTGAATAAAGAAGATCAACCTTCTAATCATCACATGTGAACAGATTAATTGTTGTATATAAAATGAGAAACATAAAATATGGACACTATATAAATCTTATCACATCAACCTGTAACAAATTATGATATCTAAAGTAGTCAAAATTTGATTACAAATTGAAATGAGCAAAACTTGAACATAAATATGATATATTGAAGCTAAAGCTGTGCAAATAACCACTTTCATTCAAGTCTGAATAGTCACCAATCCATAGTTTTTACTCCTAGGCAGCGATACCACCCACACCAATGGCCAACCAGAACAATCCTGCTAGACCTTAGCTTGACCAAGATGCAGTAGTCATACCCGGGCCTCAACATCCCTTACCCAAACACCTGGAGAAGTGGCTCCCCAAATTTGACCCAGATTCACTCCTCTAGTTGACGAGTGGTCAATTTCGCCCGTCAAAAAATGGCGCTAGAAGGAGGGCCTGAAAATTATTAATGGCACGAGGTGGTCGTAAGACTCCTCCACCACCTACCCACTCACCTATAGTGACAAAAAGTCATTCAAGCGACAACATTGTCCCTCAAACAACAACAACATCAAACGACGATCTACGGATCACAATTGAACCAATAACTCCAAATCCTATAGGTGGTGATGTACAAGAGATTGTTCGCTAATCTCTCATAAGAACACATAGTGCCTTCACCCATTTAAGACAACCAAATCGACCTTCGGACCAACCATTAAATTTCTCTGATATCAGAGAACAAATTGGAGGCACTAACCTCACTTTAAACCCTATAGATCCAATCCTCACTCCTGCAGCAGGAGGATTTGGTATACCACCCTCACCACCTCCTTCATCCCCTTCTTCTTCTGGAGAACAATCTTCTGACGAAGGCAGTTCCTCATCCCATCCTTCGACACTGCCCACACCAATGGCCAACCAAAACAATCCTGCCAGACCCTGGTTCGACCAAGATGCAGTAGCCATACCCGGGCCTCAACATCCCTTACCCAAACACCCAGAGAAGTGGCTCCCCAAATTTGACCCAGATTCACTCCTCTAGTTGACGAGCGGTCAATTTCGCCCGTCAACATAACCTAGACCTTGGGAACTTTGACCTTTGGAACTATTACCTCTAGAACTATGACTTGTTGAACTACACCCTTTGGAAATTTAACCTCTGGAACTATGACGTGTTGAACTACACTCTCTGGAAATTTAAGCTTTGGAACTATGAGCTCAGGAACTATGATCCATGTAACTATGACCCATGGAACTTTGACCTCTGGAACTATGACCTTGGGAAATTTGACCTTAGTAACTATGAAATCAGGAAATTTGACCTCTACAATTATGACCCGTGGAACTATCACCCCTGGAAATATGACCCGTGGAACTATGACCCCAAGAACTATGATCTATATATATTTGCCCCTGGGAACTATGACCTATGGAACTATGAGTTTTGGAACTATGACATGTGGAACTATGACCCCAGGAAATACGACCCTAGGAACTATGAACTATGGACTATGACCTCTGGAACTATGCCCTCTAGAACTATGACCTATGGAATGACCTCTGGAACTATGACATATGGAATTATGACCCAAGGAATTATGACCTCTAGAACTATGACCCCTAGAATTATGACCCATGGAACTTTGACCTCTAGAACTACGAACTTGGGAAATTTGACCTCAGGAACTATGACCTCATGGACTTATAACTCGAGAACTTTGACCTCTATAACTATGACCAGTGGAACTATGACCTTTGGAAATATGACCCGAGGAACTATGACCTCTAGAACTAAGACCTCTGGAAATAATACCTCTGTAACTAAGACCTTTAGAAATATGATCAATCTACATGTCATAGTTCCAGAGTTCAAAGTTCTAGAGAGAGTAGTTTTAGAGGTCATAGTTCCAGAAATCATAGTTCCAGAGGTCATAGGTCCATAGGTCATAGTAAATGTCGTAGATTTCTATGAGTTTTCCAATTCCTTATATTAATCTTTTGTCGTACTTGTAGTTGGGTGGAAGTTGACTTCACGCATAGCTAGGTTAGCATTGTATGCACTATACTTTACCTTCTGGAGGGATGCCATGTTTGACTAGGCATAGGTGATATCATATGAACTTTGTTTTCAATTGAGAAATTACTTAAGCATTCAAAGTTTTTGTATGACCACAGATATGGTGTTCACAATTGTCTATTACATTGTATTTGATAGTCTCCATGTTAAATCGAATGTAAATACAAAAAACAAACTAGTCCAATTATGGCACCCCGTGCTATCTAAACACAAAACATGATTCAATTTTTACATTATTCAAGATGATTTTGTTAGACAGTTCAGACACATGTTGGTTGGGGAAGATCTCAAGAGAATAACTTGGAGGTTGAGGAATTTTTGAATGGAAATGGTGTATGCATTCAAGATGAAAACCATACATACATATGGTTGTATGGTTTCCAAGAAAATCCCCTTCTACTCCCTATGTTTGTCTGCGATATATATTTTGTCACTGAAGATTGTTGAGAATATAGAACCTTGTGCATTACATTTGACAAGAAAACAAAAAGATACTTCATTACATTTCCTTTTCGAGTTGGGGACACAATGGTTAGGAATCTGTCCTATATGAAAGAGGTCTCAAAAACACTTAGTACATTTGATCGAAAAGAAGCACAACCTCTAAGCAGTTTTGACCCCCTGAGTTTGTTTTCAGAATACTTAAAATTCATAAGATACAATAAGATTTTCATAAGATTTGATGAGGAAAGAAGTTACAATACCTACACAAAAAAGGACATCATTGGATGCAACGAGGACTTTCCAATATAAATAAGCTGAAATATGTAAAAGAAAAGTAAAGAAAGACAAAGTCAGAAAAGAAACACCAATGTCTAGTCTTCCTCCAATCCCCATGCACGTAAGAGCTCCTCCTCTAGACAAAGAAAACAATGACATAATATAAATAGAGAAGAGAGTAATGATGTGTGTGCCAGAGGTGATGGTGGAGAGAAACCACGCCATGTTAGTATTGAGCGTGCACATGAAGTCTCACAATAAAAAAGGAAACGAACCCCAAACATGGACAATTCCCAAGGTTCATGAAGCATAGGAAGTCAAGGAGATGTTGATGATATGCAGATCGACAGCACATAGATAAACAATTGGGTAGCCTAGATAATTGCAGAAATCCAGTGGCTTGCATAGGAGCTCGCAAGAGAAGAAATGATCTTGCTTGAGTAACACTCCTCGATGCTACATAATACTCAATACAACAAGCATGAAAGGAAACTTCACATAGAGAAGGTCAACCTCAAAAAAATAAAGGTGGTTCACAGATCAAGTGATGACATGGATTTCTAAGGAGTTCGACCATCTTCCCTAATGAAACTACATCATAGTTCTACAGATCATAGTTCCCGGGGTCATAGTTCTAGAGGTCATACTTCCATAGGTCAAATTTCCACAGGTCATAGTTCCTGGGGTCAAAGTTCCACAAGTCATAGTTCCTAGGGTCATAGTTCTAGAGGTCAAAATTCCACAAGTCATAGTTACAAAGGTCAAAGTTCCATAGGTCATAGTTCTAGAGGTCATAATTCTTGGGGTCATAGTTCCATAGGTCAAAGTTCCCGAGGTCAAAGTTCCCAAGGCCATAGTCCCTAAGGTCAAATTTCCCAAGGTCACAGTTCTAAAGGTAAAATTTATGGAGGTCATAGTTCTTGAGGTCATAGTTCCATGGGTCATAGTTCCAAGGTTCATAGTTTCAAAGGTAAAAGTTCTAGAGGTCATAGTTCTGCAATTCATAGCTCATGGGGTTATAGTTCCAGAGGGCATATTTCCAAAGATCATAGTTCCACAGGTCATAGTTCCACAGTTCATAGTTCCAGAGGTTAAATTTCTAGAGGGTGTAGTTACAGAGGTCATAGTTTGAAAGGTCATATTTCTTGGAGTCATAGTTTCATAGGTCATAGTTCCAAAGGTCATAGTTTCAGAGGTCATATTTCTTGGGGTCATAGTTCAACAAGTCATAGTCCCAAAGTTCATAATTCCACAAGTCATAGTTGTTGGGGTCATATTTCTAGAGTTAAAGTTCCTAGTGCCAAAGTTACACATGTCATTGTTCTAGAGGTCAAAGTTCCACATGTCATAGTTCTAGAGGTCATAGTTACATAGCTCATAGTTCCTAGGGTCATATTTCCTGGGGTCATAGTTTGAGAGGTCATAGTTCCCCAGGTCATAGCTCCACAAGTAATAGTTCCAAAGGTCATAGTTCCATAGGTCAAATTTCCATAGGTCACAGTTCCCGGGGTCAAATATCCAAAGGTCATAGTTCCTTGGGTCATAGTTCCATAGGTCATAATTCCACAGGTCATAATTCCATAGGTCAAAGTTCCTTAGGTCATAGTTCCCGAGGTGAAATTTCCCAAGGTCATAGTTCCATAGGTCAAATTTCAATGGTTCATAGTTCCAGAGGTCATAGTTCCATGAATCATAGTTCCTAGGGTCATAGTTCCAAAGGTTAAATTTCTAGAGGGTGTAGTTCAACAAGTCATAGTTCCAGAGGTCATAGTTCCAAAGGTCAAAGTTCCTAAGGTCATAGTTCTTAAGGTCAAATTTCCCAAGTCCATAGTTCCAGAAGTCAAATTTTCAAAGGTCATAGTTCTTGGGGTCATAATTATAGAGAACATAGTTCTAGAGGTCATTCCATAGGTCATAGTTCTAGAGGGCATACTACCTTGAGGGAGACAAGCGAAAGATACAATCTACTCAGAAGCATGTAGAACCACAAGAGAAGTAAAGAAAGAAGAAAATTAAGAAGAGGTGGAATGAGAATAAGATTGTGGCTAAAACAAAAGAATAAGCACTTTCCACCCAATAATGTAAAGGATGTGATAAAAAGGGACACAATGAAGAGAATTGTTGGAATCTGCACCCTGAGAGGTGCCCCAAATATTTTTAGAAAAGAAGAAGAAGAAAGCATTGATATTAGTAGATGTTTAGGAATGAGTGGATAACACATTAGACCCGGAAGGGGAGATTAATTATGCTAATCTTAAGAAAGAGGTGGCACTAATTGGTTGCAATCAAAAGGAAGAGAAGGCGATGACTAAACTTTTCTATATTAAAATACACATGAAGCAAAGCAAGGTGGATTGTTTTTTTGATCTAGGTTCAAAATACAACTTGATCTATGTACAATTGGCTGAGAAGCTTGGGATGCAGACTCAATATCATCCACATTCATACCCCCCTGGGATGGGTAAGGAAAAATGTGGAATTGAAGGTAAGCAAGAAGTGAAAATTTAAGTTTTCCATCGATCAAAACTTTGTTGATGAAGCAGTTGTAGATGTGGTTCCTATAGCAATATATAGGGTCATCTTGGGAAGTCCATATTTGTACGTGAGGGATGCCATTTTCAAAAGGAGATTGAACCAGTATAGGATAGTCTGGGATGGAAAATCTTATGCCATAAATGCGCATGGGGACAAAGATAATCTCTCTTTGATTAATGCTCATCAAGTAAGAAGAATCATGGGTATTACAAAGAAGTTTGTCTTGTTGTTCCTTAGAGAAGGAAAGCAACAAGAAGGAAACAATTTGGAGATGAAGGCATCCTTGGAAGGATTTAGTGACGAGCAGTGTCAACAAATACAACAAGGGATTGAATCCTACATGGAAGTGTTTCAAGAGCCTTGGGGACTGCCACCCAATAGAGAGGTTGAACACGAGATCCAATTTTTTTCAGAGTCACCACTTCCTAACATTGGGATATATAGGTAGTCTATCATTGAAGCAGATGAAGTAAAGAAGTAGTTGCAACAATTGATGGAGTAGGGATCCATCGGACCTAGTACATCACCATGTGGTTCACCCATCATCATGGTGCCAAAGAAATATAGAAACTGGAGAATGTGCATTGACTACCATGCCTTGAATAATATCACCATCAAGAATATATATCATTTTCCAAGGATTGATGGCCTGTTGGATCAACTGCAATAAGCCAAATTATTCACTAATCTAGACCTCAAATCAAGATATCACCAAGTGAGGATGAAAGAAAAATATGTGTCGAAGATAGCGTTCAAAACAAGACAAGGTTTGTACGAGTGGTTATTAATTTATTTTGGATTATGAAGTGCACCTGTAACATTTATGAGACTCATGAATGATGTTCTACATCCCTTCATTAATTCTTTTGTAATAGTATATATGGATGACATACTAATATTTAGAAATACTTGGCAAGAGAACCTCTCACATGTAACAAATGTACTAAAGACCTTGAAGAAGAATCAAATCATTTCCAACTTGCATAAATGTGATTTTGGAAGACCTCCTTGATATATCTTGGACAGATGACTAGAGGTGCAGAGCTTGTTGGAAAGTTAGTTTTCATTGATGTCAACCCTAGATGTCAACCCTAGAAGAAGTCCAAGAGATGGGTGTATTTGGAGAAGTCTCCAATGTGGTCCCCTTATGGTGTAGCACTAAGCATGGCCCTCACGGGAATATTCTTTGAAGAAGTCTACAAGAATCCCTGGAAATATGGTTAAGTGGTTAAGAAGCCCCAGAGGTCTGGTTATGAAGCCTGAAGTTGTTTGAACAAAACCAAGTGTGAAGGACATTGTGAATGCATGCACAACCCTCATAGATGTATATTCCTCATCACGTTGTTTCCAACGGTAGGTGGTACGACATGTGGTTCCTCATGGTTGAGGAGATATGGCCTCTTGAAGATGGAAGCCCCAAAGTATGGTTAAGAATCCCTAAACAATTGTAACAAGAAGTGAAAAGTCGACCCCAAATTAATTAAAAGAAGAAAAGTTGTTGCAAAAAATAAGTTACAATTCATCCCCATTGCAATGAATATTAAAATAACTATTAAGGATATTGTTGGTAAAGTCATCCCCTATGGAATAATCATTAAAAATTTAATTGAATTTTATTTGCGTCAATTCGGCCCTAAAAAGAGGGTGCCATATCTACTATAAATAAGACATCCATGAGTTCATTTGTCACATCAACTCAAGTTATTTTTATTTGAGGTAACCAAGGAGATATGCGGTGAATTTTAGAGGGAAGAAGAAGTGAAGAAGGGTGAAATTCCAAAGGAGGATGAAGTCTTGTGATGATGTGTTCTAAGGTATGTTATTTAAAGTTCATTTTACCATTTTTGTTATAAATTGTTTTATAGAATGATTCAGATAGTGAAACTTGGAGTAAATAGATAATAAATATCAAGGTACCTATGGTATACATTTCATCTTATGGTTCGTTGTACGTTTGGAGATACACTTTGTGGAATATAGGGTTTTTTACTAGTCTTGAAACTAGTCTCAAACAGGTGTTCTGAGAAAAACAATCATAACTTCTTCATAGAGGACCCAAATTCTATGATACCAATTGAATTGAAAATAGTACAGTACTTAGTATGTTGTTTTCAAGTTTTAGAACCAGATATCAAATATTCAACGCGTGACATGCTCTACAAGTTCGCTCTCCAGAATATGCCAGAATTCAACAAGGTTTGCCATTTTCGCTATAACTCATTTTTAGGGATGATTCAAGGAGTGAAAAGTGGAGGAATTTAAGAGAAGATATTGAATAATATTGTGTACAAGTTTCAGACATTAATTTATTACAAGTACATAGTTATGCTTGTTGAAAGTTAGGGTTCGTGACTAATCCAAACACTAGTCCCGCGAGAATGAGGTAAAGTTTGATGAAGATGTTATTCTCTTGTTGTTGAAGATGAAGAAGGTATGCGGGTATATGATGGTATGCACAAAGTTTCTCACATGTTTAAAGGTATGGTTATCTATGTGTTTTTTAGGTTTGTATCTTGGTTATTTGGCACATGCTTAAGGCATGTATTGGCATATTGTTTGAGGAATTTCATTAATCCTTGGCACATGCTTGAACTATATGGTTGGATACATATATTAGATGTTTTGTCACATGTCTTGGTACATTCTTGAGGCATATCTTGGAGGCTTTTGTCACATGGTTTGATGGATATGGTTGATATATATTGGATGTTTTGGTGCATACTTAAGGCACATCTTAGATGATATGGTGTATGGTTGAGGTGCATATTTTGGTACATGGTTGAGTCATATCATGAGTAATATGGAATAATATTGAGGAATATCTTTGGTACATGATTTATGGATGTTATGGCACATGTTTGAGACATATTTTGGCACAGGCTTGGTACATGGTTTGAGTCATATCTTGGTGATGTTGGGAATATGTTTTGAGGGATGTTATTGGTTATCTTGGCATATGGTTTTGATGATGATGATGCATTAGTATCAGTGACATTATAAATGATAGGTTGATTATCAGTTATAGTGACAAGTTCATTATTAGTGACAGTTTCAGTGATAGATTGAGTCTTCATTTATATTTCAGGGCAATAGGGTGGTGCAAGGCAGGAGATCAAAGTCTCCTTTAGGTTGGTGCCAATAAAATTGGGGGTTGGATCCTCCTTCTAGTTGGAGTTGAAGAATCTAGGGAGTTGTAGCTTCCCTCAGGTTGGAGCCTCCTTCCAGTTGGTGTTGGAGAATTTGGAAGTTGGTGCTTCCTATGAATGTAATCTTTTGATATATAAGAAAGAATTATGTGGTTATCTCCCATTTGGGTTTCCACATAAAATTCTAGTGTAATGTGTATCTGTTGTTATGATGTGATTCATTGTTTATGATTATATGTTTATGATATGTTAAATGCAATCATACATGAATGGAATCATTGAAGATTACATGTTCTGATTTAAAGTGGTAAAAAGTGTTCAATACTAATTCACCCGCACCTCTTAGTATTGGTGAATATTCCAACAATTGGTCTCAGAGCAGGTTCATTCAGAACTAGTCTAACCACTAGAAGGTAGATCATGGATTGCACTAAGAATGGAGCACCAATGTTTGCTGGGCAAAATTATGCCTTATGGAAAAAAAATTATGATTTTTTTTTTTATAAGCATGTGGATTTGATGTTTGACAATCAATAGTAGACGAATACACATCACCAACCACTCCCCCAATGGACAAAGATGGAAATAAAATCAGAGAAAACAATTTGAAGGTTAAAAGCACTATTCTGAGTAGTATGGTTGATTTAGTATTTCTCAAGGTTATGCATTACGACACTGCTAAGGATATTTGGGACAAACTTCAATATATTTATGAAGGATATGTCATAGTGAAAGGGGCCAAGATTTAAACCTATAGAGGTAAATTTGAACAACTGAAGATGAATGAAGATGAATATATTGAAAATTACTTTCTACGAGATGATGAAATAGTAAATACTATAAAAGGTTTGGGAGAAGAAATTAAAGAACCAATCATTGTTCAAAAAGTACTAATGTCTCTTCCAATGAGATTTGATCCTAATATTTCAGCCCTAGAAGAAAGAGAAAATCTTGGTGCATTGAGCATGAACAAGTTACATGGAATCCTTATAGCTTATGAAATGAGAACACAATGGGATAATCCATCCAGGAAGGAACCATCTTTCAAGGCATCCAAGAAAACAAAGAAGAATAAAAAAAATCCAAAGTCAAACTGCAGCTACAACGATGATTTAGAAAAAGATGAACAAATTGCCAACTTTGTAAGGAAGTTGAAAAAATGAATTGACAAGTACAAAGGTATGCTTCCTTTAAAATGTTTTAGTTGTGGTAAAATTGGTCACTTTGCTTCTAAATGTCCTTATGCTAAGAATTCAGATAGTGATGAAGAAGAATTTCCCAAGCAACAAAATAAATATCAAAAGGGAAACAAGAAAGAAGATACAAGAAAAATCTTCAAGAAAAGTTTATACTCAAGAGAATATAGTTCCTCATCTGATGAAGATGATGATAGTGACAGTGAATCAGAAAGAGTGCTCTTCATGGCAATGAAAAATCAAAAAGGAAATGGTGAATATTATGAAGAAAGTGAAGTAGATCTTGAGCAGAACGAATCATCGACTTAAGTGAGATAAAAAGAGAAGGGAAGAAAAACAAAATCACTCAAGGAAGAATTGATCAAATTAAAGGAGAGTTCTCAAAATCCAAAAGAGGTTGATCATTTAAAAACCATGATATAAGAAGTATAAATGAGAGAAAATATATTGATAAGTCATCTAAAGGAAAGATATGAGGACTTAAACGAGCTTGAAGTAGAATTTAATCAACATGAAAGAAGACTTGAAGAGGAAATCATGTCCATGAAAACCAAACTTGAAGAAGCTAAGAGAACAAAAGAATTAATGAAGATACAGATGATGAATAAAGGATAAGATCATGATCAGCTAAGGCATGAATTCATAAGGACTACACCATAATGAGGATCATTCACTTCCAGGTATCAAAGTTTATTTTATTGTTACTATTTTAATTGTAATAAATTTGGACATCAATCTGTGGATTGCATATCATATGGAAGAAAAATTCAAACAAAGGATGATTATGTGTCCCCCTATGATATTGAATGTTACAAATGACACAATTATGGACATATATATCATGATTGTAGAAGCATGATGAATTATTCCATGGAATAAAATATCGATATCAAATGCAAGAAAGTTTGGAGAAGAAAACAAGAACAAGGAGAACGAGTGAATAAAGAGCTCTTAGAGATCATACTCATTGGAATTGCAGATGTACAAGATCATGATGAATCTATAGGTGAAGAGGAAGATGTCAGAATTCAGGAAGATGATGAATCTATAGGTGAAGAGGAAGATGTTAGAGTTCAGATTGATGATCGCAAAGAAGAGAGGATTCATCCATTTTTCTAAGCCAACGGGTTTGGAGACTCCTAGTAAATATGAATGTTGAAGAGGAGGAGTCTAAGAAGTAGCTATTATAGATTAGAGAACTATCTTTCAGACAGTTTGAATTTTTTGCAGAATTTTGGAAGGAAGATTAAGAATGGATTGATGACAGAGGTGCATAATGTCTTGTGATAAATTGGTTGATTAAGAAGCAATTTTCATCCCCATGCAGACTTGAAGAGTTTGATTTAAAGATAGAGTAGACTAGTAGATATATTTGATTCATCTTGAAATGAAAGAGTATGCAGTATTCAGTTACAACAGATTTGAAGAATCTCTTAGAACAATGAAGTGGCACATTAGTCAGCAGCGTGTGCAGTTGTGTAGCAGAGCCATGGACAATTTTTATGACATATGGACATAAATGATTGGTACTAGGTATAGAAGACTATACTTGACATGAACCATAGAATATATATGATAGTGGATGAAAGCATGCGCTTAGAAGGAATTGCGGAAAGAAATATGGACTCATTGTAAAGCATATGACTCAAAAGTAAGGCGTAATGACAGGTGAAACCAGCTAGGAAGGAAAGAAGTAAAAGCCATAATAAGATAGAGATTAGCCATTAGGAAGATTTATATGTTAAAAAGAAGATTGTTGGATGATTATGTCATTGATGTCAGTTCAGTGAAGATAACAGGCTATGAAGACTTGAAGTCAAGTGATCAAGAAACCTTAACATGAATTCTTTTCATATACGTCAATGGATTATAGTAACATGAAGCACCAATGGACAAAGAGCACCGGAAGAGAGGAAAGAAAGCATATACAAAAAGCCCCAAATTTATCTACATGACATCTTGATCCATAATGATCTTTTAATGACTGTGGTTGAGTTTTTAATTGCATGTGTTAATTAACCATTTGAGAAGCTTAATGAAAGAATGAGGAAATAAGAGGAATTATGACAGCCATATACATATATGCAGATCTGAAATGAAGTAATAAACAACAAACCATAACAAGAGAATTGATAACGGAGTTCGGCACAACGTTACCTACGTCTCCGGGCCTTTGTCTCTATGGGGGAGGCTTATTTATTTATGTTCAAAAGCTCAAAAGCACATCGTAGAAGTGCCGATTTCCTACAAGACTAATCTGGTCATGTTCTTTCAGATCTCTAGAACCTAGCAAAAGAAACAACACTCAAAACGGATGACCGGAGCTCCCAGAAATGGCCCACAAGCGTCTGCTCCTCAATAGCTTCCTTGCATAAAAATGGTTTTGGCTTGGCTTCCCTTCAACATAACTCTACTCTGACTATCCTTCATGGCCTCAAACAGGCCTAGTTTTTATAGATCTGAAGTTGGTTATCCATCCCCGACTTCCTCCCAAAATTTGGGCTCCAAAAATGCCCAATATCTCCCAAAAATGGATAAAATCCATTAGTTACAGGCATAAAAATCAATTAAAATCTCAACTATATAAAAAAAACCCACTTTAGTTTTAATTTGGGCATAAGCCCCCCAAAATCGGTGCGTACCCCCCTATTCTCAGTCACATGCACCTTAATGTGGCCAAGCGCCAGCCTAAAGGGCTGAGCGTTGGCCCATACCCGGTGCTAGCTCCTGGTTATGGGGCGCTTGCATAGGATCCTTGGCCTAAAATGCGTGCCCCGACTGTTGGTTATATCCCTTGTCTTATGGCGGAGGGTACGCCCTCATCCATGGCCCCCGTCCAATACTCTTGCGTGGTTAAATCCCCCATGCTCCTAGTTACATGGGCAGTTACATGCAATATCATAAACCGTGGGCTGGGGCTAAGCCCCAACCCTTTCCACCTCCATCCAAAATTTTGTTTAAAGTTAAATAATCTTTTTTCCATATAAATATTAAGTAATACTAGTGGAGCGAGCGGTTAGCCCAGTCCTGCCAGTCCGTAGCTTGGAAGAGGTCGGGGGTTCGACTCCGGTGGAGTCCATAAAATTTTACACTATGCCGAAGAGCCAACCAGAGGGTGCCATGTGGAAGCCCATGACTGGGCCACATGGCACCTCCACTACCAATCAAAAACTGCCACTTGTCAAACACTGGTTCATCCATCTGTCTGTTGAGGTGTCATCTCCATACTGCCATGTCACTGCCCTATCATCCTGTGCCACGTGTTTGCCACATCACTGCCCTGTCAGCTTGTGCCACGTGTCACCCTCTGACTGGTCCAAATCACCTACCGTACTCCCTGTCACTTGCCATGTGTCTTCTCCAGGAGATGCCACATTAGCTATATGGTCGTACGACCTGTACAGTCAGCCTGCCATGTGGCACTGTACGGACTGTACGAACTGTACAATCACCCATTTTTTTACATGTTTGGGTTTTCGAACATAATGCGATATCTTTCGCATACAGAGCCCATTTGATGAAGTAAATATATGGCCAAAATCAAGAAGATGGGACAGATGCAACGGCGTTGGTTTCGTCGGATTCCGAACACTTTCATTTTTGAGCCTTTTTTAGCCCTGTCGGGCTCCTGGATCCGATTCTGGATCACACCTCCCCACTAAAATAACTTTTGGTCCCCAAAAGGTTATTGATCAGTCAACAAGCTGGGGATAGGCCACCCGACTTGTCCTCTATCTCTGAACTATGTCATGTGCACCTATCTCATCGAGATCAACTATAACACAATCATGACAACTGACACTATATTGTTAGTCATTTGAACCCTGTTACATCTTACTGAAGCCACTATCATCCATGTAGAAAAAATTACTAATGATAGCATCAAAAAGACAACTGCAAATGAGTTGATATACTTGTAATATTTGCACNTTCTTTTTTCCATATAACTATTAAGTAATACCAGTGGAGCAGGCGGTCAGCCTCATCCTGCCAGTCCGTAGCTTGGAAGAGGTCGGGGGTTCAACTCCGGTGGAGTCCATAAAATTTTACACTACGTCGGAGAGCCAACCAGAGGGTGCCACGTGGCAGCCCATGACTGGGCCACGTGGCACCTCTCCAACCAATCAAAAACTGCCACTTGTCGAGTGTTGGATGGTCCATGTATCTGCCACGTACCTTTCCAACTGTCACCGTACCTGCCCAGTCAGTTTGCTGACGTCATCCATGCCACGTGTCACCCTTACAGTGGTGACATGTGTCATCCTCTGACTGGTCCAACTGTACCTGTTGTATGCTCCATCACCTGCCACATGTCATCACCAGAAGATGCCATGTCAGATGTACAGCTGTACGGCCTGTACAGTCAGCCTGCCACATGGCACTGTACGGACTGTACAGTCACCCATTTTTTTTGCCTGTTTGGGTTTTCGGACAGAATGCGATATCTTTCGCATACAGAGCCCGTTTAACGAAGTAAATATATGGCCGGAATCAGGAAGACAAGACAGATGCAATGGTGCTAGTTTCATTGGATTCTGAGCACTTTCATTTTTGAGTCTTTTTGAGCCCTGTCAGGCTCCTGAATCCGATTCTAGATCACACCTCCCCACTAAAAGACCTTTTGG
>JZKD02S1359257.1:303091-316441 GCA_000966675.3 Picea glauca
GGACAATGATAAGGTAAGGGTTTTGACGTGTTTTTTAAAGTAGGCTTTATACTAGTAAAAGTTCACAATCCTCATGAAAGGATAGAATTGCATTTTTTGTAGACAAGCATCAATTATTTTAACAAAGTATGAATCATAGACTATGAGAAAAAACTTTTTTTGTATTCTTACATTGACCAATACAACTATAACAAATTTTTAGTAAAAAGTCTTAACCACACACACACACACACACATACATGAACCTTAAGTAAACAAATGATAGAAGATAAAGGGAGAATATCTACTGATAGGATTGAATGAAGATAATAATATGAATAATGGAGTTGAGAGTGCACTCTAGCCTTGAATTGAATGATATTTGCATCCAACATGTCTCATTGTAATGTATGTTGTGATAGTTGTGTCTTCTCACTATAATGTATGTTTCTATGTCCATCATGGGATTCCTAGAGCACCACCTATCATTCATGATCCAACACATAGTAGTCAAGAATCCCATCCATTGCTAATGTGTGCAAGTATCGTATGATTAACTAATAATTTGTATACTTAATTATGAGCTATAAATCTTTACTATCACCATATTCTTCTAGTGCATGTAGATTTATATTTGAAGTTGGAAATATTAGTGAAGAATTCAAGAACTACTTCCATGCAAAAGATATCTACATTCAACACTTTATGAGCTATCCCAACATTGTTCCAATTGTGGATATTCGAGAGGTGATTAGGTCCCACATTTTACTTACCTAGTTTAACCACCACTTCAAAATCAAACTCCTAAAATAGTAGCAAACATCGATAGAATCAACCTTCCAACATTGTATTGTTAACCAAATACTGGACCACTAAATTATCAATGGACAACTTGAAGGACTGGTCCAAAAGATAATACTTGAACACTAAACATTAGTTGTGCCATTAAACATTAGTGGATGTTTAATCTCTAGATGAATCCACTTAATGGAATTTGGTAGTGTGCATATTTGTGTCAATTAATTCTCATACTCCCTAGGCGACCCAAAACTAATGGACACTTTGGAATAAATGACATAGGAGAATACTATTCTCCAACCCAACTTTCCACTAGCAGTTGGATTAATGTAGTCTTCCAACTATCCTATGGTGAGATTAATGTAGTCTTACAACTCTCCTAGTCATCCAATACTTCTTCTATCTATTTAACAAATGTATTTCCCTACATTAGATCCAATGGATATACCATCCAATAACCCTTCTTAACAAATGACATCATTATCAAATTCCCAATCAATCCATTACAATACTAGGTATCGATATTTGTCATCTACTATGTCAATGAACTCAAAGTAAGCATAAATATTCACACAATTGAGATAAAATTCCATCTCGCCAATTTGACGATGGGGAAAATGTGTGATTGGTTCACCAAGTACCACTAGATCGACAAGTGGACCCAATTTGGTACTCCAGTGTCATTACTTCAAAATCGTTGTTGTACAAGATGTCGTTACTACAAATGCCGCTACTCCAGGTGTCATTATTGCAGCTGTCACTACTCTAGGTGTCGTTACTTCAAAATTGTTGTTGTATAAGATATTCTTACTGCAACTTTTTATACTCTTGTTTCCGCTACTCCAATTGTCTCTACTCCGAGTGTCGTTACTTCAAAATTGCCACTGTACGAGACGTTGTTACTGTAGCTGTCACTACTCTAGTTGTCTCTACTCGGGCGCCGCTACTTCAAAATCACCGTTGTACGAGATGTCATTACTTTTGTTTCCACTACTCCAGTCGCTGCTACTCTGAGTGTCGTTACTTTAAAATTTTCATTGTACCAGATGTCGTTACTCCGAGGTGTTTCCACTCCAGTCATCGCTACTCTTTGGTTGTTGCTACTCGAGTCGCCGCTACTCTCTAGTTTCCACTACTCCTACTGCTGCTACTATGGTTTCAGTTACTCATCTACACTCTTTCCAACATGGATATCGATATTTTAGTTTCCACCACTTCTGATGTCACTACTCGAATCGATGCTATCATATTCCGCTACTGCAGATGACATTATTCCTTCGATGATGCTTCTCCATAACAAGTGAGTTGCCAAGTACATCCTCAACCAACTTTAACAGATTTGGGTAATATTACACATGGCATAGGAATTTGCGCTCGAGGACAGTCTTAACTTTAATTTTGGGGGAGATTTTATGTCTTTTCCCAAAGTGTCATCATTACCCTCTTTAAGCACACGATTTCGTAATCATTACTTAAAACTTTCCGATGCCATTGTACACATAGGGATTGGACACACCTGCCAAAATGTTAATCATCCATCAAGATATTAAATCCATTGTCATATCGTCATCATTACTTACATGCCACATCATTTAATTTTTTAAAATAAAAAAAAATCCACGACTCTTTCCACAACACATTTTCCATGAAACTGTTTTTCCTGTCATTTCTCCGGAACTGGTCATCGTTACTCCTCGAATAGGCATAGTCGAAAGAACAAAATGGGTGGTGGAGAAGTAAGGTATGAAACAAAAAATACTACACATGTCCGTCGAAATCCCGAAGTCTGGTAAATTTTCCAGAATGCAGGTTGGGATGTGTATTTCAAGAGGTTACAGGGATTCGATGCAAACATTATAGCAGAATTTGCCAAAAATTTGGATGACCACTCCTCCACAGTCCATGGATTAAAAATCAAAGTCAAAGAGGAAACCATTGCAACATCTAGTGGGTTACCAATATCCGGTTAGCGATGGTTTGTCCGGAAAACACCGCTCCCGAAATTTCTAGAGATGTTTCTGCGTGAAGGATAAGAAGTAAAGAAAAAAGGGAAAGGATATGAACGGACTTCTCTGTCACCTCCATGGGAAAAGGTATCACTTTTCGTCATAAGTTATGTGGCATGAGAAGGCTTCCCCTCTACCATTTACAAATATCATCTCAAATTTCTCACATTTCTTTGTTTCCAACAACGCATAAACATGCCCTATTTTCTATGTAATAACGTTCGGCGGATGATGCGAGAAGCTGAGAATTTGTGCCAACCACTCAAAACCCTCAAAAATCATGGCCTTGTTAATATACTAGTCGTGCATGTGCTAGAGAAAAACCCTGTGAGGTGGCCATAGTTCATAAGACTCTCAGAAGAGGAATGGGCAGAACTTATCCCAGAAGTAGTAGAAACCCTAGCAGAGAGAGATGAGCTGAGAAAGTTAGTAGAGCCTGCCGAAACTATTTCATAAGGGCAGAGAATGGGTGCTGATACACAGAAATCTAACTCAGATGAAGATGAGGAAACATGGAAACCATCAATGGAAATTAGAGAAGTTGGGGGAATGAGGCAGGTCATTAACCTAGATTCAGAAGAAGAGGAACTAGAGGGTTCTATTCCTCCAAATCCTTTTCCTGAACAAGAAAGAGATGAAAGAGATGTTTCTACTCCCTCAGTAGATGAACAAGAAAGAGATGGTGCTACTCTCTTAGCATATGAATAAGAAAGAGACGCTGCTATTCTGCCTGTAGATGATCATGAGATGGATGTTGATGCCCCTTCGTTTGATGAGTAGGAGAGGAATGTTGCTACGCCTCCAATCTATGAATAAGAGGTAATTGATGTTGTTACAAAAGAACCAACTCCATAACTTTTTGAATTTCCTGTCTTAGCGTTAGTCATTACCATATTCAAAAAGTTAAGAGATGAAAAACGAGAGATGTATGATATCACCCAGCAGGTAGTAACGTGTCGCTCTCCTTCTCTCAGCTATGAATTGTTCCTTAATGAACAATATTTATTTTTATTTTTGGAATGTGTTCACCAGGAGATGGTTTATATATTCACTAAGAGATCGTTTATAATATTAAAGACCCCATGGAGTTTCTTAGAACCTTTAAAATTTATGACATCCTCACTCAACATCTCATGTGTGAACTGTACATGCACAACTACCTGCTAAGAGATGATAAAAAATTCAATCCAGTTCCTTATGTGTGGGATGTCCAATTGAGGGCCTTTCTTTCCTACACCATTAGCCAGGTGAAGTGGAAGAAGTCACTTTATTCTTTCAAGGAAAATTAGGTACAAGACCCCTTCAGGTTAGAATGGAGAACTTTCAAGTTGAACATATCATCAACAAACATAAATATTTTAGACATATTCCCAATTGGCCACAGAATATGGAAACTACATAGCAATGGTGTGTTGATGTTTGCATAAAATAGTTGACCTATTGCAAGGAAGAGGCACTTGAAAACTGTGACCAGAGATGGGCCTTATCACCACTTGCTATCAGGGAACGAGAAGCATTTAGGGCTCCCAATTTACATAGAGCCATGGAAAGAATATCCAGGTATATATCATGTATGAGGTTTTGTGGGGTTCGATGGCTAGGTTTGAGATTTTCATTCCCCATCATTTGGATGTCACTTGATCAATATCAACCTGATTACGAGGTCCAGAGAAAATGGTGGAAGGATATAATATTTACTGGGGGATATAGTTTCCAGGGACATATATGGCTGAGGCATATTACATAGAAGAACTTCAAGCTCAGTATCAAGGTTCCAACCCAGTTCTGCGAAAGTGAAGGCCTGCACAAGGACAATAACGTGACTAAATTTTGGGGGAGATGTGTGTATCCACAAGGGAAAGAATACACCTCTATTATGTCATTGTGTGTATTATTTCAAAATGTTAGAGATTTGTTAGGGGTTTACCAAAGTGAATCACTAATCTCTGAAATCTCGCAGGAATAGAGAAAACACAGTCTAGCAAGATGATGCAATCAAGGATGCAACATAGTCCACGAGTTGAAGTTGCAAAAGAGGACCCATTCCATGGTCCAACATTAGGTTCTATTAATAGGTTCAACCTTTGTGTATTTTTAGGAAGAGATGTTACCCTAATATTGGGACGCTCTGTGCTCCATGAATTGTATAAAAGGATGAACAGAGATAGAGAAGGGATTATCCAGTCAGTCAGCTAGCTAGGAGTTGTCCTGTATCAAAATTGCAACCTATGTAATATTTAATGAAAATCAATTTTCTTCTAAGTTTCTGAGTTTTCGTGGCAGTTAGTTCACCGCATCCCTGATTGGGGAGTTGGGCCCACTCTTCTGGTCAGGTGTTGTAGGCTTATGATAGTTTTGTTGTGGTTTTGTATGAAATCTATTAGACCTGTGTGTTATCTTGCTTCATTTGAATGTTACAGTTATTTATGATTAAGCACCATTAATCTAGCTTTTGTTCTTTATTTTACTACAATGATTGTTTACTTACATGATCAATATTGAAAGAAACACAGTATGCACATACAATTTACGGTAGACTGTTTAAGTTTAAGTAGACATTACTTTGATTTATTTAAGTGCACATTTATGTTTAAGTAGATTGTTTACTTTGATTTCTTTCATTCATATGAGTGTGAGTAACCTTCTTTTTTTTGGTAAGGGAATGACTCAACCACAAGGCTATAGGTTCCTCATCCAAAAAGTTACAAACATAGTTTTTGAAAGGGTGTGAATGCTTTTAACCTCATGCTGTGATTATCCCTTCACATTAATAGGTTAAATTTGATATTCAAGGTAATTATTGTGACCAGTCTATATTAATATCAATTAATGGTTGTGAGTGCATTGAAGTGGATACGTAAAGGGTTGGCCCACTCTCACAAGCATAGTGATAGATTAAAAAAAACACATCTCTCATATTGTCCCCCTACGATACCCCTACCAAATTGTTTTTTACCTCTAGTTCAGAGCCCCAATATCTCAATTAAAACCATTCATTCAAGGGAATGTATTTTATCTTCCCCTTCATCCCAAGCCGCCTTGGGTTTCCCTTTTGGTCCACAAAGAAAGACACCTAATAAGTACCAAAACCCTCTATGATAAGCCCTTCTCACATAAGAAACCCTTTGAAGGGTCAATCACACATGAAAATATTGAGTATGGGTCAATCACAAATCCCAACATCTAGCTTCTCATGTAGATTTTTTTTTAAAAACCTATAAGAAGCATGGCAATATCGACGATAGTTCATCGTAAGGAGATGAATGTGTTTTATTAAGTGTGGCAATACCGACGAAAGTTCGTCACACATTGTCACAGTTTTTCCTCGCACATATAGAATCTGTGTCGTAACTTTTTTCTCTGCCAAACCTTTTTGTCACTATTGCCACGAATTTTTGTTGCAACTTTCCACACTTTTCCATCGCACCTACGGCATTTGCATCATAATCTATTGGTGAGTTTTTTTTTACTTTGGCATGGTTATTGGTCCCTATTGCGATGAAATTTTGTCATAATTGCCACGCTTTATAAGGTAAACCTATATTGATGGTGATGACACATGGAGGGATAATTTCGTCGTTGTTTCCATGAATACCTAGTTCATGGATATAGCGACGAAAAATAGTCTTTTCTTTCATGGAAAGTGCGATAGATATGTGTGGCAATAGCAACGAAAAAACATGGCAAATTTGGTCATATGCATTAGTGCTAGGAGTTCATTTGTCACATCAACTCAAGTTATTTTTATCGAAGGTAACTAAGGAGATCTAAGGAAAATTTCAGAGGGAAGATGAAGTGAAGAAGGGAGAAATGCCAAGGGAGGATGAAGTCTTGTGATGATGTGTTATAAGGTATGTTATTTAAAGGTCATATTACCATTTTCTCTATAACTATTTTAATAGAATGATTCATATAGAGAAACTTGGATAATGTTGAGAAGACATAGGGAGGCACTTGTGGTAAAAATTTTAGATTCTAGTTCGTTGTATGTTTGGAGATACACTCTATAGAAGATATGGTTTTTGACTAGTCTTGAAACCAGTCTCAAACATGTGTTTTGGGAAAAATAGCCATAACTTCTTCATAGAGGATCCAAATTCTATGAGATCAATTGTATTGAAAATATTACAGTACTTAGTATGTTTTGTGTGAGTTTCAAAACTAGATATAAATATTCATCATGTGGCATGCTCTACAAGTCAGCTCTTTAGAATATGCCAGAATTCAACAAGGTCTTCCATTTTCTCTATAACTCCTTTTCAGGGGCAATTGAAGGAGTGAAAGTTAGAGTAATTTCAGAGAAGAGATTGAAGAATATTGGGTACAAGTTTTATACCTTTATTTATTACAGGTACACATTTATGCTTGTTGAAAGTTAGGGTTTGTGACTAATCCAAAAACTAGCCCTGCGAGACAAAGGTAAAGTTTGATGAAGATGTTATTCTCTTGTTGTTGAAGATGAAGAAGGTATGAGGGTCTATGATGGTATGCACCAAGTTTCTCACATGTTGAAAGGTATGGTTCTCTATGTGTTTTTGAGGTTTTTATCTTGGTTATTTGGCACATGCTTAAGGCATGTATTGGCATATTGTTTGAGGAATTTCATTAATGCTTGGCACATGCTTCAGGCATGTATTGGCATATTGTTTGAGGAATTCCATTAATGCTTGGCACATGCTTGAGGTATATGGTTGAATACATATATTGGATGTTTTGGAACGTGTCTTGGTACATGCTTGAGGAATGTCTTGGAGTATTTTGGCACGTGTTTTGATGCATATGGTTGAGGTATATATATTGGATGTTTTGGTGCATACTTAAGGCACATCTTGGATGATATGGTGTATGTTTGAGGTACATATTTTGGTACATGGTTGAGGCATATCAAGAGTAATATGGTATATGATTGAGGATTATCTTTGGTACATGATTTATGGATGTTATGGCACATGTTTGAGGCATATTTTAGTACATGCTTGGTACATGGTTTGAGGCATATCTTGGTGATGTTGGGCATATGTTTTAAGATATGTTCTTGGTTATGTTGGCATATGGTTTTGATGATGATGGTGTATCAGTATCAATGCCATTATCAATGACATGTTGATTATTAGTGACAATGATAGGTTGATTATTAGTGATAATTTCAGTGACAGGTTGAGTCTTCATTTATATTCAGGGTGACAGGGTGTTGCAAGGCAGGAGATCAAAGTCTCATTCAGGTTGGTTTCTGTAAACTAGGGGGTTGGAGCCTCCTTCCAATTGGAGCTAGAGAATACATGGAGTTGGAGCATCCTTCAGGTTGGAGCCTATAAATTCGGGGGTTGGAACCTCCTTCCAGTTGGACCTAGAGAATCTAGGGAGTTGTAGCTTCCTTTAGGTTGTAGCCTGTAAACAGGCGGTTGGATCCTCCTTCCAATTGGTGTCGAAGAATTTGGAAGTTTTCACTTCATATGAATGTAATATTTTGATATATAAGAAATAATTATGAGGTTTTCTCCCATTTGGGTTTCCATGTAAAATTCTGGTGTACTGTGTACCTATTGTTATGATGTGATGCATTGTTTATGGTTATATGTTTATGATATGTTAAATGAAATCATAAGTGAATGGAATCCTTGAAGATTACATGTTCTGATTTAAAGTGGTAGAAAGTGCTCGATATTGATTCCCTCCCCCTCCCCCTCCCCCTCCCCCTCTCAATATTGGTGAATATTCCAATAGAGCTAAGGGTATATCCAGAGAAGATTGTAGCCATCACCCAATGGCCTATTCCCACTAATGTGACATAGGTCATGAGTTTCATGGGAGCAATTCAGTATTTAAGGAAATTCATTGTAAACTTTTCTATAGTAGAAACACCATTGCATGCCATGACTGCCAAAGGAAAGAGCTTTCATTAGGGTAAGACACAACAAAAAGCATTTGAAGACTTGAAGAATAAAATCAATGATTCTCTAGTGTTAGCCATGCCAAATTTGTAGTGACCTTTTGAGCTAGAGATTGATGCTAGTGGATATGCATTAGGAGTAGTACTCTTGCAAGGAGGAAGGTCTATGTGTTTCCATTCAGAGTTGTTTCATGGAGCAGTGCTTGATTATCCCACATATGATAAGAATCTATTTGCAATTGTACAAGCAATAAAGAAGTGGAAATATTACCTCTCAGAAAAGGGACTAGCATACACACAGGTCATCATCCCCTTCAGTATATAGAAAGTTAGAACAAGATGAAACAAGTGAGGCATTACATTTGGTTAGGTTTCTTGTAGAAATTTCATTTATTGATTAAGTAAAAGAAATTATTCATGAATAGACTAGCATGCATGCTCTCTCAACCACCATTGAAGAAGATTGCAACAATTGGAATGATAATGCAGCTTGAGCCTTTCACTCGTGAACTTCTAAGTGAAGATTATGAGAGAGATGAAGATTTAAGAGGAGTCTACGAGAAGCTAAAGGAGAGGGTGGTTGTTTTCATGGAAGGAAATGAATATCATGTCCAAGATAGGTTGTTGTACAAACTGGACAAACTATGCATACCTCGGTATAGAAGAGTTCAGTTAATAAGAGAAGAACACACTTCTAGGGTTGTTGGACATTTTGGCATAACAAAGATAATGGAGAATATATAATGGTATGTGTATTGGCCAAAGAGGTAGGAGAAAGTGGAGAATTTTGTTAGAAACTATGTTCTTTGCAACACTAGCAAGCCAAGCAATAGGAAACTTGGTTTGTGCATTCCATTGATAGTACCAAACAAGCCTTAGGAGAATATCTCCATTGATTTTGTTGGAGGTTTTCCTATTAATCATAGAGGCCATGACTACTTGTTTTTTGTGTTGGACCATTTAAACAAAATGTGTGTGCACATTCCCTATAAGAATACAATCTCTAGATGAGAAACAACTAAACTATTTTTCAGCAATGTCTAGGTACATTTCGGATATCCAAATTCCATCATATATGATCGGGACAACATGTTCTTGGGAATATTTTGGACAATGCTTTGGGAAAAAATGGATACCAAGTTGAAGTACTCCATTGTCTTCCATCCTCAGATTGGTGGAAAAACTTAGGTAGTAAACAAGATGCTAGTGCAATTGTTGAGAGGATACAATAGAAAACATCCAAAGACTTGGGACGAGAATATAGTCTACATTCAACACTCTTACAATAGAGAACTTCATTCTTCCACCAATAAATCTCATTTCAAGACTTGTTTTAGTTATTTACCTCCTTCACCATTTGATATTGTTTATGGACAACAAAAATAAGAAGAAGAACTACAAGGAGAAGAACAAAAGGCAAGTGAATTAGTGGACAAGATCAGACACATACATCTAAGGATTCAAGAGTAGCTCGAGAGGATCCATTCGTTGTACAAAGCCATTTATGATCAACATAGGGAGGACCATAAATTATGTGTTGGATACAAGGTGTTTCTCTATCTCTCTAAGGAATGAATGCAAGGAGAAACAAAGGAACTCAAGCCCCGCAGATATGGACCATTTGAGATCATTGAGCAAGTGAATGAGAATGCCTTCAAACTAAAACTTCCACCTTATATGCAGATCAACTTAGTGGTGAATGTGGAAAATTTGAATTTGTTCGAACCCTCCATGCTCAATGAGGATGAAGAACATCAGGTTATTTCAACTGTTGAAGACCTTGCACCTCATGGACTTGAGGAGTTGAAGGAAGACATAGTTCTAGAACACAAGGACCAGACTCCCAATGATAGTTCCCTTATCTATCATTGGAAACTTTTGGGGACCAAAAGCCTCCCAATGGGCATGTGCGATTCGAATCGAATCTGACAAGAACAATTGGCTATCGACACAGGACTCTAAGATGATCAACATAGGAATTTTTAAGAATATAGACAATGAAGGAAATCAACTTATTGGCGTGAAGGGCTCCATGCCATCACGATTGATGTCCATTTTGTATGTAATATATGTAAATTTGGGTAGTATATTTTTGTATGTAAAGGAATAGTCAGACTCTCATAATACCATTTTCCACATGGGATAAAAGAAAAACAAATGAACAAAAGGAGAAGCTAACTGGAGAGAAGCTGAAGGGTTGGGGATGCCTGACCTTCCAACTATTCTCCCAATCAACTCAACGTTCTATATAATGTTTCTCCACAATGAGAGAGGGGTTCTTTGGCTATGAATGATGTAGAGAGGTTGCCTATATGTCTTTGAGGAGCATAGAGATGAACCAAAGAGCCTGTAACTTGTCCATTGTCAAATAATAAAGAGCCTGATTGAAGCCAAAATGAATGTTGGTTTTCCCGTTTGGGTTTCTAGGGTAAATTCTACATTTATGTGTGATGATGGATTTTGGTTGCATTTTTCAGGAATGGTTAATGTGCGCACTGTAACTTAGTGGTTTACTACATTTTATTTAGTGATATGGAAATTTTTACCAATTTGGACTTGAGCTCATTTTATATGAATATGGTCATTATGGTTTTGTAAGCTAGCCTAACAACTCTTTAACCATAGTTGTGATTGGGAAATTGTCGACCATCCTTCATGAGACGTTGCAGATTACTTGGGTGTTTCTAATTTCATTTTTTGAGTCATTAGGCATATTATCGACTTGCTAGGCATTTTTCCTTTGCCCATAAATCATCGATGGAATATATGTTGAAATTTAGGGTCATTTGGACATTCGTTAGCTACCCGTGACACATATACATGTTTTGAAATTTAATTCACTACCTATTTCACCCCAAAATGTTTTCCTCTGTCATGGAGTAACAAACTCAAATTCCAAAACGTTTTGACTTGTCGTAGGTTTCCAAACTCATCCCAAACGTTTTCTTTATGCAACAGGTTATTGAATCCTCCCTCTACATGTTTTTACATATTGTCGACTATCAAATTCTCCCTATATACTTTCCCCATAGTTGTTGGTTGCAAAATCTAATTTTAAATGGATTTTCCTTCATGGTTGGTCCTCAAATCTACACTTTGACTAATTGTTTTACCCACATGTCAACCCATTTCGACCACGATTGCCTTTTGGTTGACTTCCTTTCCCCATTCAATCGATGATCATTCTTAGTCGACCTAATTCTCCCTCACTTCGACCGAGTGTCTTGGTTGTTGGGTTTGTTTCTTTTGGTCGACCTGACTTTCATCTAGCTTGACTTGATCGACTTGCCCTATTTTTGACTTCCTTTTCGACTTGAATTGACTCATTTCCTTTCTGACTTGACTTGTGTCTTGAGTGGTCGAGAATTTATCTTCATCCAAAGGGACAAAGCTATATTTTTTTAACAGATAATTCCTTGTTGGTGACATGGATAGGCTATAAGCTTCCTATTTATGGATCAAAAGCAATCACCAAGGATGTGGTATCAAAAATTTGATACTTATATGTTGGGTCTTAGCTTCACAAGGAGAAAAGAAAACCATTGTGTGTATTTCAAATTAATTGGTGATCCTCTCATTTATTTGGTCTTGTATGTGGATGATATGTTGCTAATAGGAAACAACAAGGATATTATCCAACATGTGAAAACTCAGTTGTCCTTTAAATTTGACAGGAAGAATCTTGGTGTTGCAAATTTCATTTTGGGCATGAAATTAAAAGATATTGGGAAAACATTAAACTTTGGTTAAACTAGAGGAAAGATGTCGAGACAATATTGCAGAGGTTTAATATGAAGAAATGTAAACCGATTAGGGTTCCTATTCCCATGGGTGTAAATTTATCTACAGATCAGTATACGAAGACACATGAAGAGGAAGAGGAAATATCTCATGTTTTATATGTCAATGCAGTTGGAATTTTGATGTCTGTAATGGTCCATACTATACCAGACATTACACTGCTAGTTAAGGATTGTGCTACCAAGGAATACCAAGATTGGACAGAGTGTTGGACATACATGGGTTTGTTGATGTAGACCGGGCTAGAGATCTGGATCACAAGAGATCTAAAAGTGGGTATGTGTTTAACCTATTTGGAGGAGAAACCAGTTGGATGAGAAAAAGACAATTTGTAGTGGCACTCTCAACTACAAAAGTTGAATACATGACAACCACACATGAAATCAAGGAAGAAGTATGGTTACATAGATTATGTTCAGGTATTGGGTTGGTACACCAAGCTGTAAGGATATATTGTAACAGTCAGAGTGCAATCTTCCCGGTGAAGAACCGGGCTTATCATTCAAAGGAAAATCATATTGATGTTCAATATCACTTTGTGAGACACATGGTTGAAGACAAGAAGATATTTTTTATGAAGGTGGAAACTTTGGAGAATGTTACAGATTCACTAAAAAAATTTGCGAGCACTGAGAAGTTATGATCTGCAATCAAGGGGCTCACAATCCACTTGATTCACCAACAATGATACCTATGTAGAATTAGATTTCTGAACTCTATCTCAGTTCCGTCTCTGATATTTTCATATGGTTCTATGTCTCCTAGAGGGTACCAATCCACAGTCTTCTTCCCTTCTCTTCACAAAGATCTATGTGCTTCTCTAGAGGCTGCAACACTTGTTCTTCGGTGAGACCAAAATATAATACAAGGATTGGA
>JZKD02S1359257.1:320849-357260 GCA_000966675.3 Picea glauca
CATTTGGTATGTCATAATCGATATAAGTTGGATGCACTCCAAACGCTTATGAGTAATAAAGGAGAATGAAAGTTTAAGTAGTAAACTATGGGAAAGTGTGGACCCTTCGGTGATTTCCAACCTCAAGATTAGAATTTTAACAAGGTGCTTGAGGCTCAACATGCACTAAGGGTTTGTGCACACAACTAAATGGCGAAGAAATTTTTTCTTGCTAATGTTATTTTACCACCAATAGTGTAAACCTAAAATGCATTATTAGAGGCCCAAAAGAAAGGAAATTAAAGTGGATAAATCTCCAATATATCTCTATAAATGCATCACTATATAGGAGTGGAGGAAACCATACTCACCTCTCCTGCTGTAATTACTTTCTCATTGCCAAAACATTTTCCAATCTGTACTAAATCGAGTGCACTCAACCAACAAAAAATTTACATGCCCAGGTAACAAGTTAAATGCCTAGGGTAGACAAGTTCAACTCATGCAATCTTAAATTCACCCAAAAATCTATCTCTAGCAATTACAATGGAGAATTTTCCTAGAATTCTTAAATTCACCCAACAATCTATCTCTAGCAATTACAATGGAGAATCGTCCTAGCAATATTAAATTCACCTAGCATTGTTTAGAATTTTCATATCAATCTTAAATTCTCCCATCGTTATTTATAATCGCCCCAACAATCTTAAACTCACCCAAGACTTTTAGAATCATCCCAACAAGCTTAAATTTTCCCAGGACTGTTTAGAATCATCCCAACAACCTTAAATTTGTCCAACACTGTTTAGAATTTCCTAGGCATAAAAAATTCACCCCAGAGAGAATATTGAAGCACCTAGGTCATTAATGGGTGGTCCAAATAGTGAGAAACGTCCCAGGGAGAGAGAACAACTCCTAGAGAGAGAAAAAAATTGATTTAGCAAGTTTTCCCAACAACTTTGTAATGAGGGTCGTGATTTGTTTTTGTCTAGTTCGATCAACAATGTAGGAAATATAATCATTGGAATTGGTAGCCATCCTCACTAATGTGCTCAATAATACGTCACACATAGTAAAATAAATAGGTATAAAACAACTCCTCATCCTCTCACCCTAGAGAATGGCGCTCAATTTATTCTTCTTCTGCAAGTCTATAAGTTTACAATGCTCTCCTCCTCCTTGGCCAAAAATACCTTTGAGTATGAGGAAGAGTGAAGAAATAGGGAGAGCTAGGGGGTAAGGGAAGGCCAACAACCATTATTCTTGGCTTCTGGTTCCTTATCCTTCTCTCCTATTCATTTTTATCATTTAATTAATTATTTTAAATGTTTCTCTCACATCCTCATTTTTCTTATTCAATTTTACACGTGCATTGTTTTACATAGCTTACATGACCTTGATTAATTGTCATGTTGTATTGCAGGTTTTGAGTATTACCTATTCTTTAGTTCAGATTTATTTCAAATCAAATTCTCTTGGTGTAGAGTATCTACGAGCATTGTTTCCCTAGATTGTTTGCTATGTAATCCTCTAAGCCCATGTATGCAAAGATGACAACAAGTGGGAGAATGTTGGGTATGTGTTATATTCTTTGCAAAATTGATCCCATGTATTGTACAATGATATGGGAGAAAACGGGGTATGGGGGGTGCTTAGCACCCCCAATTGGGAGGGTTCGAGGGTGGGAGCTCTCGAGAAAAAAAACTTGGTCCATTTTTGGCCTTTTTTTGACATAAGGTTTTTGAAAATGGTTTTCTAATTCCCGTTAAGGAATTAATGTTGTTGACTAATTTGGGTCAATGGATTAGGGGTTTGGATGTCGCGGGATCCTATATGTATATTGTATTGTAAACAATGAAGAATGTGATGAATAGAATATTGGAGGTAGGGCTCTAAACATGTTGTTGGTTTTCCCAGTTTGGGTTTCCAAGGTAAAAATATATGTGTAATGTGTGTGTGTGTGTGTGTGTATCATTGTATCTCTTCTATTTTTATTAAGAATTTGTTTGGATTAATTATTTGTTCAAGGTTAAAATCTACATAATTATTTTTTCTCATGGGCAATTTGTCTTCTTTCTTCGTCGGTGACTTATTTGTTTTTCTCATCATTGTTTGGGTGAAAATCCACATTCTCATTGACGGTTCAACAAAAAATCCACTTTCTTCACCAAACTCCTTTTCTTCCTTATCAACAATTTCTTAATTTTTTTCGTTGCCAAAACACACTGTATCAACGACCAAGGAACATCTTCACACTTAGTTGATTTTTGCATTTTTTTGAGCTTGGAACTGTCACAACTATTGAGAAAATGTTCGGCTCAACCTTTTGAGCCAAATTTAGTGTTTTAGAGGTCAAATTAATCCCCATAAACAACATCATCTTACAAAATTTTGAATTGAGGGTTTTCACCCTAAAGTCATGTGTTGGGTAAAATGCAATTTTACCCAAAAAATACACACATATTGTAATTTTCTCTGTTGTGAAAGGCCCATACAAGCCTGGTGTTGTAACTAGAGCTCTGATACCACTCTGTAGTGTCCCCACTATTGAACCCATAATTTTTTTTTCTGATACCATCAACTAAATGTAATGCATCCATGATTTAACATACTTCTAGCATCATTTTGACAACATGAACGCAACCAATACAACATCATATAATTTCTTAAACTTAGAGTTAACACACAACAATAAAACCTATGATTTAAACAATGAAATAGAGAGGAAAAAAACTTATGTTTTAATCAACAAATGGATAATCGGTTGCAAGGGACGAACGTTCCTCCCAACCATAGATTTGTTGTTCCAAACCTCAACAACAAATCACCCCTGATATGGGGCTACAAATCCACGAAATGAGTGTCTCTCATAGTCCAATTGACTCCCACAACAAACAAGTTTTTCTACATCTATCCCAATCCAGCAAGCCTCTTCCCTTCAATCTGCACAACCCAAGGAATTTGGACCCCCCTTCAGTACACACAGTCCCTTAAGCATTCCCACTTCCCTCCAACACTCCATCACAAATTGGACAAGAATCTCTATTGTTGGGGACTCACAGATGTTAGCTGCCACAGAAAAACTAACAACAATAACTCACTACTCAAGGAAAAAATATCACATAGAAATCTCTCTCTGTACATGCCTAACATCCTCCTTCTTCATGCAACGAGAGCTCCAACTAGCTTCCCACAACACCTACTATGGTTTCCTTCAAGATCCAATGCTCTCCACTCCCTTACTGGGCCAAAAACTACATGTACAAACTACCCATACTGCCCATTCGAATTTACCTTTACCCATGCAAGTTGACTCTCACTATCCTCAATGTTGATTGTACTCAATCCCCATTCTCTCATAACTATGGGATGTGACTTTTCCAACCAACCCCCTTACATGTTTTCAATCAATGGGTTCTTATATAATCAAAAGAAAATTATAAGGTTCACTCAAAATAATAATTTTAAGAAATTTGGAATTAAGAACTCATGAATAATCCCCCTGATTGGACCCCTCTCTTAAACATTCCTCTCTCTTATGAAAACTTAGCCCCCTATTACTGTCTGACATCACATTTATTTTATTATTATGATATACAATGTTTACAAATTACGTATTCCGGCCCATAATCGTACACCATATTTGATTACACATCACTAAAATGGGGATTATAAAGAGGGATGTTATAGATACCACATGTAACACTCCTCTTATTGTTAGCTTTTGAAAAACACTATTTTCAAAATATTTTAACATTATCCTTCACAATAAATGAAGTTTAACAATAATAGATGACTTATTTTAGTAACCTATGCATACAAAAAAAAAAATGTAAACATCTTATATGAAAATATAGAATTCATTATACTTTACTATTTTTTATACTAAGTGAAATCCACATTCCAATAATATGTTGGCACAAGTCAATTGATTATTTAATGTAGTATCAACTTATATTATGTACAAAAGTAATAATTGAAAATATAAGAGAATTGTCTAATACCTTAATTATTGATAATGTTTTATTTTAGAAGAAAACTATTTTTTTAAGTTTACTGCAAAACTTATTACTTGACTATATCATTTCTACATGAATTATTTATGTATTATTTAGTGAATATCTAGACATCAAATTAGTGTAGAGATCTCTTTGTTTATGAGAAAAGGGACCCCTTCCCATAACAATTTGATTATTAAATTTACGAAGAACACATGTTATTAACCATTAAACTAATAAATATCTCATTATAATTTTGATAACCCTAAAATCTAAAATACAATAAGTAAACTTTAGTTACAAGTACAATATTAATAATAATTAAAATTAAACTTTTAATCAAATAATAAACTAGATAATAACCAAGTTTTCTCATCATAATTTCATAAGATATAATTTATTAAAAACATGGGAAATAGCTAATGCACACAGCTGCCTAGTTATTTAGGCCGGCATTGATATAGCTGCCTTAGTTGAGTGCACAATCATATAAGAACAATAATTTTTTTTCTAAACAATTTTAAAAAATAATATAATAAACTAATTAAAATACCACTCTAATAACAAAATATATATAAACATTCATGGTTTTGTGAATTTTTTAAATTTTCATGAATACTTATTACATTTAAGATTAAAATGCATCTACACTCTAACTATGCCTTTGGCAGCACACTCAGAAAATCCAACACTCTAACTATGCCACCACTAGATTACATTCAAAAACCACTGGATTTAAAAACCGCTGGATTTAGAAACGAAACATCTTAAAGATTCCAAATCGCAAAGAGAAGAACCCTTTTGTTACACCTCAATAATAGAATATCTAAAGTTATTCTAAACAAAAACAGGGAAAGATATTTGAAACCCTAAACCAGTCACTTAATCTGCTCGTCTAGCCACTATTTAAGACTATGTTACACATAAACCTTAAAAAACTGCGGGGGAAAGCCATGCAATCTGAAATTTAGTCTAATTCTGAATCACGTTCAGTTTTGGAATATATTGTCGGAAATAGAATCTTAATTTTTTAAGATATTATAAANAATCAGAAAAAAAAAAAAAAAAAGATTATTACATTTTTATACGGCTTTTTTTAATTGTTTTATGAAATGAGGTTTTTAGCCCAAATAATTTGCACGAAATCATTATGTTTTGTTGTATAAAATCTATTTTTAAAAAAAATAAATTTAGTATGTTGAAAAATCCTTAGACATTGGAATTATAGAGAAATAATCATTTAAATCTGAGGATCTAACAATTACTTACTTGGCAAATGTTCCAAAACATTCATTTTGTAGAACTTTTAGTCTTTGCATGCCTATTATTATGGTTGTATTTTGCCATGATTAGAAATGGACTAGCTTAAGACTTTTCACATTTAATGCAAGTATGTTATTATTGTCGTCTTTTCCATGTTTTTTTGCTTTTTTGAAAAAGTGAAACCCAACAAGGAATTGACCTCGACTATAAACTAGTAACAACCACATTTATGTAAAAAGTGGTTGATAGACATCCATTAATTTTAAAAAGGTGGAAAATGGTGGGTATATCAATCACCTTTTACACAAATGTGATTGTTGCTAATTGACTACCCACATACATGGGCACAACCATGAACATATTTACACATTTTAAATGTAATAATTAAGTATTAAAATAAAATAATGAATAATTTAGTTAATATTCTTTTTAATTAAATATTAATGAAATTTATAAATTAAAATGTTAAAATATTAATTTATAATGTATTATTATATAATTAATTAATAAAAATACATTTATAAATTGGACATTAAAATTTTTGTTAATTAATTAATAAAATTATAAAGTAAGTATAAATTATTAAATTATTATTAATAATAATATTTAAATAAAATATTAAACTAATATTAATAAAGTCTAAAAAAATATAATAATAAAATAAAGTAATAAAGTATTAACAATAAAATATTAAAATAATATTAATAAAGTGTTGTCCCTGAGGTGTAGGACAGTTGGTGATGGAGTGTGTTGTTAAGCCACTCCCTGTTGTTAAAGTCACCGGTTCGAAACTTGCGGGGACAAAAAATCCAACCATGTTAAGGGTTGGTGTGGCTCAGGTCGGGTGCAATCCCTGAGTGATTTTGAATGGACTAATAAAGATATACTAATGGGCTAAGGTATACTAATGTTGTGAATGGACTAATAAAGATATTGCAAATAAAGTGATGTTATATGAAGTTGGTTCGTTATTTTCATAAGAACCACTTACAATCTCAAATTGGTAAAACAATTATAAGTTTTGAAAAGAAAAAACATAAATCATCTTAAACTTAAAAAGGGATATATATGCTAGGTTAAATTATATAATTAAATATATTATCTTTAATTTAAAATTTTGTTTTAAAGATTATAATGAAGATATTCATTAGGATGAAAAGGTGTTGAACATGTGACCTTAAAAAACACATGTTCTTAACATAAAACATAAATTCATTTTTTATCTAAATTTTATCCAAGAATCATTGGATGCAGCTGAGAAAGTATATGACTACCATAGCTTCCTGCAATTAAAAGGTTAATTGTAAATATATAAAAAATATTAAATATAAATATATACATAATATATATTGCTAAATGTAAATAGATACAGAATCCATATATATTCTGTAAAATGCTAGTCATAATATCCAGTCATAATATTCAGTCAACAAAACAAAACCATTAGATTCAGGCAGCGGAGGAGGTATATGATTACCATAGCTATCTTCAAATAAAAAATGGTAATTGTAAATATATACATAATGCAGAATATTAAACAACCAAAAAAAATAAATTTCAAAACCTTATTATACCTTAGCCTAAAAATTTATCATATAGCCACTCAATGTTAAATAACCATTTCGAAACAACACGTCCATGGCATTTATCATGCATCCAATTTAACCACGGCTGCCTCAATTGAAACTCAACGCCGGCGGCTGCATCAATTGTAACGCAGGCCAAACGTGGCATCGATTAGTGGGCACTCTTGACATCCTTAAAAACCCTTGACATCCATAAAACACATCCATAAAACATGTGCCCCAAGATGATACCTGCTATTGAATTAATATCTACTAAACATCTAAATGTGGTAATGAAGTACTCTATATATATTAATCTTTGTTAATTAATTAAATGTGGCAATCACATGGCTAGCGTAGTAATTTATTAAACATACTAAGGAAATGTGAAAAACTAAATAATATAAACGTATGCATTCATAAGGAAATTATGAAGAATAAATCTCATATTTGAGTGTAAGACAAAGTATATGCCAGCATATTTAATTGTTGTCCATTAAATTGAAATTTGTAATTAAAAATTTGATTAAACCATCAATTCCAATAAAAAATACCTATCAGCCTAAATATTCAAATACAACAAATCCTAGATATTTGTTAATAAAATATAAATGAGCATCTCTCTTAAATGGGGAATGAAAAGTCAAAAAAACCACTATAAAATATTAGAATACAACCAATCCTAGATATTTGTTAGTAGAATTTAAGCGAGCATCCCTCTTAAATGGGGAATGAGAACCTAATTCTATTGCAATTAATAATGTGTATATTTTTTAACAAATATCTCTAAGATAATTGGTTTCTCTTTTTAACCTTTAAAATTAGGATATAAAGATCAGTTTTATAGGGTTTTCTTGAAATGGTATATATATTATTGATATTGAATTCTTCATATATATATATATATATATATTATTGATATTAAATTCTCTTATATTATTGATATTAAATTTTATATTAAAATTGATATTAAATTCTTTGAAGATAAGCTTCTAAATCCTCACTTTATATATAATATCTTATATATAATAATTTGAAATAATTTTATATATAACAAGGGTCATGGCGATGTTTCTACTTAAATGCTTTATACTGTTGATGATAAAAGCCATACAAACTTATGTTTTGATTTTAAAAAATGTAATGTGTTTAATCTGAAAAAGTAAGGCATGTGACACATTTCATAAAAGATTGCAAAACTAGATTTGAGTAAGACTTCGAACAAAAAGGAATGGTTGTTTCGTGGGGTTTAAAAGCTAAGTCTTGTGAACCATACATATGACACTACAATGCTAAATGAGCGGATATTAAAAAGATAAATGGGATAGGTAAATTATTCAAAGTTCAGAATGAATTCAAAAAATAGATGGTAAAATACCTTAAATCTCCTATGCATTTGTCAGCTTTCAATCTCCTACATCGTGGAATTTTTCCACATACAGGTAGCTGGTAGCGACCATTTTTAAAGGTTGTTGCATGTGGAGGATCTAGCAAGGAATGAATGTATGAACTAGTTAAAACTTAAATCTAATTTCTAAATCTGAGATCACCTATTATGCTTACATATAACCACCTGCATGCCTATCAAGCCTCAGATTTGACCTTGGGAACTTATTCAAACCCAAAAAGTAGCATTAGCGCTCAAATTTGAGTAGAAGTCTGCGAGTTCAAATTTGAGTAGAAGTCTGCGAGTTCCGGCACCTGGAGTGCAACAATGCAATCTGTTGTCTGTCTTAGAGAAATGGGAAAATTCTAGTCTGCTTGTTTAATGAGTATATGTTGAGAAGGGATTCTGTATTTTGTATTAGAAAATAGAGTAGAGAACAAGAAGAATAGTCTGAATGCATCCGGATTCCTGGTACTTTCAGCAGAACCAAGAATTTCCTATATATCACCCAAATTGCTATCAGCATACAATAATGAAGACTTGGACAGTCTCCTGGTAAATAAAATTATGAGAATCCCATAAAATGATGAGAAGACTTGGAAAGTCTCTCTTTAAAAGAAATCTAAGAACAAAGGCTCGCCTCAATAATGTTAATTAGAAAAGCATTAAAAACAAAATTAAAGAAAAGAAAAGGTTTCCATACCTGTAGTTTGATCTAACTCTTGCAGTCAAGTTTCTCACAGATTGCACTACAACAATAAACTAATAACTATTATATATTGGATATTGATTCTATTCTCCTCAATCTCATTGTTTTCCTTATTGGGTTTCAGGAGTTATGGTTTATGTCTACCATGAGCCCAAAATGAGAGGTATGACGGTGGCTTGGGCATTGCAGTGGGAATTGTTGACGTGTATGCACATAGAATATATTGTTGATTTTGTAGCCCAAGAATGCGAGAAGCTCATCTTGTTAAGAAAGAATAGTGTAGTAAACGTAAGTTAATATCAATCCACTAAGGAAATTTTGATATTGTCTTTGTCACCGCAAAAGGAGCAAAGTAGAGCCATAAGGAAAATACTTGCAAATAAGATATACTATGTAACAACTTTACCACCAGAGACTTGAAAGGATTAGAGAAAAAAAAAGGCTGGAACCTTGGAATTAGCAGGTGATTGTTTTTTCCTCATGATTCATACCCGTTTTCCACTAAGAGGTTGCTCCAATTAGACAGTAGCGAAGTAGCACTCTGTGGGGAATTGGGATACACAGTGACATTAAAAACATATTGAAACCAAAATTAATCAATAAATAAGTCTTTTCCTGTGATAGTTAAATGTATACATATTGAATTTATTAACAAATGATCGGGCAAAGCAGGCATCATTTACAAACAAATTATCGGAAAGGGAACACCGACTAGAGGGAACACATATTTGTTATGCACAGATTTCTAACTTCGCAACTAGATTTTACTGACAAATTTGATTGGGCATTGAACTGCAATTTTGGTTTTGATTGTATACTAAAAATGGCTTTAGATGGAGTTGTCAAACGTCACATCGCCAAAGTTTTCAAGATCTGCAGGTCCGCTTCTGGTTCTTGCCACTTGCAATGCAATTGAATTCAACCTTGGGGCATAGTAGTTGCCACAAAGGTGATGCCGTTTAAATTGATTTTTAAATCTTTATTTTTTACTATAGTAAATACTAAATAGGAAAGAAATAGGTAGTAAATAGAAAGTTAACTAGTAAATAGTAAATATGAAGAAAATACGAAGTAAAAAGAAAGTAAACTAGTAAATAGGATACAATAAGCAAATAATATGAAGTAAATAGAAAATTTCTCAAAGCATTTAGGAAGTAAATGAAACTTACTTGCAAACAAAAAATAATAGTAGATAGTAATTAAAAATAAAAATTAACAAACAATAACTAGGAATAAAACTTCAGAACGGGAAAGATGCTCTGCAATTTCACAGGTGTTTTTGGCCATGTTCGCACATGACCGTAAGTACCCACGACTTTGCATGCCGGAGGTCACCCATGTGTTCATCTTCTCCCCACTCTATCTCCCTCTTCCGAGTTTCCATCCTCTGTATAGTGCTCTCAAGTTTTTTTTGGGACATGCTGTGGGTTTCTATGTTCGTCTCTCTCTAAGTGTTAACCTTGGGTTTGGATGTAGATGACCTACGACCTCTTCGCTGGCAGGTGGTCTTTTTCGATGGTTATGGAGTCTTTTGAGGAAGAGCTGGACTTATCTATGGACTCACTAGAAGGGGTTGAGGTGTGGTTTGTGCGAGCTGGAGCTGGGGTTTTTGAAAACATTACCTCTTCTGTTCCTCTAATGTGTCTCTCGAGCAATGCTTCTTTGTAGAGAGGGTTTCCATCTTTTTCCTCTTCCACATAGTCTTTTTTGGCCTACCAGACACCTTCTACAGCTTTGGGGTTTGGTTCGAACTTTGGTGTGGGATCTGGTTTTGGATTGGTGGTGGGTGAGTCTTTTCTCAGTGGTTCAAAGACTCAACCATGGTTCTCTGCTCAGTTTCCTCTCCGGCCTATGCAGACATCGACTCCTTCTCTTTCTTAGTTGGGTTTTTAGTGCTCTGATTTCGCCTCTCCTCTTGGGGGGTGCAATGGTTCTCATCCCCTTTCTCCAGCATTCCAGAGCTCCTTTTTTTCCGATCCTTGGGATTCTCAGGGTTTGTTTTCCTCTTCTTTTCCCTTGTCGATGTCTTCTAGGAGAGTTTTGACTCTCCCTCTAAATTTTTATTTTGGGGATATTGCAGCGAATCCCCCCCGTGTAGAGATCTATAACCCTAGGGATTCTATCCCTTCTTCGATCTCGGTGGCTACCCCCAATGCTTCAATTTGTAGTGAAGGTTTGAGGTCTACAATCTTCCCCCTCAAGCTTGAATGGCAGTAGAAATAAAAATGTGAAGTCATCCCGTAGAACACAAAATTTGGTTGTAGGGGTCTATATTTGTTTGCCTGAAGTTGAATTGATGGAAGAGTTGATGCTAGTGGGAAGAGCGCATGGTCAATGGTTTGGAAATCAATTTCTATAGGAATGGGCGAGAGCAAAGTGGTCCTTTATGCTCTCTTCTCTCCAAGAGGTTGACACTTTGTGTAGAGGTTGGTTTTTTTTCAAGTTTTTCTTGGTTTCTAATGTGGTTAAGATTATTCAGAAATATTGGTTTATCGATTCTTCCCATGTTCTGCTTAAAAAGGGGTTTCCCCTCTTCGACGCTGATAGAGAAAAGCATATGTTATTCCTATTTGGGTTCAGCTTCCAGAGTTGCCACTTAAGTTTTGGAATGAAAATAGATTTATGTTTTGGGGAATTTGTTGGGAACTTATTTGGATGTTGACTGGTCCTTTAAGGAGACAAGTGCTTATATCCTGGCTAGAGTTTTGGTTTCCAATAACATTAGGAGTGGTTTGGATGAACATCTAGAGATTATAGCAGGTAGAAGATCTTACATCCAGAAGTTGGACTATGAGGGAGTCCCTTTTCGCTGCCATCGATGTCATCAAACATGGCACTTAGCCAATAGGTCCTCTCTTCCATTTAATAGACACGAAAGACACAAGTTACATCAAGCTAATCAAGGGAACCAAGTTTTGGGCCCGGATGGGGGCTCCTCTTCGGCCAAGGCTTTGGAGTTGGATTCTAAAGAAATAATTTTTTATGAGGTTGAATCAATTGCCTCAGTGGCTCGGGGTGATGTTCATATGGACCTTGCAATTGAGCCCACCCATGATGCTTTGGAAATGGTTACCCCTTTGTTGGTAAATCACCTTGATTTCCCCCCTCTTCAAGATCCGAGTGGCTTGCTAGGTATGCCTCCTCCCTCCCCTATCTCCCCTTTCAAGTTTTTGTCTTCCTTTCAGTTAAAAGGAAAAACTTGGTTATGGTCTATAATTTCTTTAAATTTTCCTCCTAAAGATTCATGGTCTACCCCCTTTTCCCCTCTCTCTCCCCATCTAGCTTTGTGCTCCCTAGCTGACTCCCCTAGCCTGGAGGTTTCCCCTCCCTCCTCCTCGATGTCTTTTTTGGATCACAAAGAAGATGTGATTAGGTATTGCCTCAGAAACTACCTAATCTTTGGTTCAATTGGGGCACCAAAAGGTTTTGTGGGTCTTGGGGTGAGTCTGGTTCTCTCCCTTGGTTGCCTTGGAAGGGGCCACAAATAATCTCTTCTAAAAGCTCAAAATAAATCCTTGGCAGATATGGGCGCCGGGAGACAACTTTCCATAGTGGGGGCTCTTAGAGCATGTTCAGCCTCAGAAGGGGGTGACCCATGAAAGTCCCTTCCTTCAATTGCAGGGGCTTGTCCAACCCATCTAGAAAATCGGCCTTCAAAACGATGGTTGAATCCAACCATCCAGATATAATTTTGTTACAAGCAACTTTAGGTGAAGAATTGGTGGTCACAAAGTGCTTGGAGGGGCTACTTCGGTCTTGGAGTTTTATTGGGTCTAATGCTAAGGGGAGTTTGGGGTTCTTAGCTATAGGGTGGAACAGGAAGACTTTAAAACTTCAAAAAAACTTGGGCATGTGATTCAGGACTTGGAGAAGAGTCATTTTCTAAAATCCTAGATAATTCCTTCTATGTGGTAAATGTCTATGGTCCTTATCAAGAGTGTTTCCCCTTTTGGGAGGGACTAATGATTAAAGGATTTTTCCAGTATGAATTTCTCATTCTAGCATGAGATTAAAAAATTTCTTTAGGTGCTACATAAGTGTGGGGCCCTAGAGCCATGCCTAAATCGTTATCGAACTTCTTCACAAATTTGATGAGGGACAATAAGCTAGTATATGTTGAGTCCAATTGACCTGATCACACTAAGCCCTACCTGAAGGAATTTGAGAGTTGGGGAGTACAAAATAGCTAAAAGAATCAATTGATTTTGGGTTTTCAAACTATTTCTATATGTCCCTTTCAATTTTGTTAGTAGGTGGGAAATGGAGGTGACTCTTATCACTTTCCAATCTATTTGGAAGTAGCGGGTGGATCTCAAAAGTCCCCTAGTCATTTCAAATTAAATTTAGAGTGGATAAAGGAAGAGAGTTTTAATATTCTTGTTAAAGAACGTTGGAGGCCTTTCAATCGAGCTTTGAATGGGTCAGATTCAGTGCCCTTTAATCATAACCTCAAATCTTTAAAAATGGTCACGGTGGAATGGACATAAAACAAACGTAGAAGGGATGAGAAAGAACTAATGGAAGCCGAACAAGCTCTGTAGGATATCTACGATTTATAAGGATGCGATCTTTCATATCCCAGATCCAAAATGGCCTTAAGAACACTTGAAGAGAAGAAGTGGAAGCTATAAGAGGAAAGGGAAGCGGTCTGGTGGCTTAAGAGCAGGGCCATATGGCTAGCCAGTGGGGATGACAATACAAATTTTTTCCATGCTTATGCAAAGGGACAAAAGGCTGCTAATACAATATGGAGTCTTAATGACATTGAAGGTAAGTTGATCTCATCCTTCTCTGATCTGGCTAATCTAGTTGTCGCTCACTTCCACAATCTCTACAAAGCTGACGAAAGGGTTTCTGACTAAAAAATCCTATTTAGTTCGAAGGGTTTTCTAAGTTTTTTTTATGAAGAGGCTAAAAAGTCCCTGTTTGAGGAGGTGACTGAAGAAGAGCTTAAGTCAATCCTTCATAGTTTTCAGAAGGATAAAATTCTTGGCGCTGATGGTTGGATGTTAGAAATTTTTCTTGGTCTGGATATTTTAGCAATGGTTGAGGAATCTCGAAGGCAAGGGCACAAATTTTCTCCTTTTAATTCAACCTTTATTTCCCTCATCCCCAAGTCAAACAATCCCCTCTCAATGGATGAGTTCAGACCTATTTTTCTATGCAACTACATATATAAGGTTGTGGCCAAAATCATAGAATTCAGGTTAAAGGACCTCTCTTAGATAAAGACTCAAAAGAACAATTTTGGTTTTTGGTAAGAAGGAAAATCCACGAGGCGATTGGGGTTGCAAACGAAGGTATGCATAGTGTAAAGACAAAATAAGAAAAAGGGGTTATTCTAAAAATTGATCTGTCTAAGGCCTATGACAAGGCCTATTGATGTTAATATTTCTTAAAACATAAAGTATGGATAATTATTTTATCCTAAGTTCTAAAGTTGGGGAAAAGTGGACCAAAGTAGCTTCCAACATGACCAGTGTCAAGTTGGGGACATGCATACATATTGTGGGGACTTATCTCTTTGAACACCTTCACCATCATTTAGACGAACATCCTTACCATCATTCTCATAATCATTCTTACGATGATCTCACCTATGATTCCTTCCATCATTCAGTCATATAGTCAATGATTCCATGACCATTTTCATTCATGCAGTCAGTTATCCCTGGGACATTCATCTCACAATATCTGAGCCTGTTTCCATAGCCATTTTCTATTGTTGTACCTGGTTATCTTGGGAGCAAGATTGAAGAAGTGGGTTGTCAGGCCCGTGGGAAATTGAAGAGGTGGGTTGTTAGGCCCTTGAGAAATTATCTGAGTGAGAGAATTGTTGGGGAATTGATTCCTGAAGGTGATAAAATTTAGCTATAGTGCTCTAATACTTCTGGTCTGACCCGTTGCTGAGCTCCTGGAAGGGAAGTGGGGCAGCTGAGGGAATGTTGAGCAAAGAATGGGCACACTTCCTTGGGTGGGAAAGTCATGTGCGAAATGGGAGATTGCAGGTTGTTAGTTGAGTGAGCACCTGAGACAGAGTCTTTCCTATTGTTTATGAGCCTTTAGCCTGGTTAGGAATCCCTTTACCCAGGTGGAGTTTAGTCCCAGCTCAGGGGTGACTCACTGTTGAGAGTGATGAACAGTGTAGTCTAAGGCTTGGAGGTTCGTAGATGGTCTGCACGCAGTTGGTGATAATATTTCCAAGATAAGTACCAATTGTGTGATAAATTTACATGATGTAGTGTTATTTACGTGCTCATGTTACAGTTTATCATATGTGTGATTATAGCTATATGTATGTTTATGGGTATTTCCCTGTTAATGTTGCATGTCTGTGTTTACTATTATTTCAGTACAAAATTTTATATTTACTGAACATGATTGTTTTCTTACGTTATATTTAAATCTTTTGCAAGAGTGTTGTATGTATATGTTATAATTGCATGCAATTTGAAGAGAAAAATTTATGTGGCATAACTCAGTTGAATACTGGGTATGTTACAATATGTTCCACAGCGAGAGATCGAAAGTGTTCCCTCGTGTAGCCTGGCCCTTCAAAGGCTGGGAATGTTACAAAGACGGTTTCAGAGCTAAGTAAAGCGTCTAAGGAGTGGCATGCCCGGCCGGTGTGAGACCGGGGATGTTACAATATGGTATTAGAGCTTCAGTTCCAACACTGAGCTTGGATGGGCCAAAAAGGTTCAGTTCAAGTGAATACTCACAAGATATTAATTTCGAAGTGACCAAATTTCAAGTCACAGAGCATCCATGGAAAATTTTGGCGTCCAGGCGTGCACAAAAAATTGTGGCACCGCGTGGAAGAGTATTGTGTGTGGATGAGCGCGTTGAATTTAGCATTTGCGCAGGGAGCACACACATAGTAATGTTCACGTGGTGTGCGCAGCATTGCAAAACACAAAGGAGTTGGTTGGTGCACACATAGTATGAGTATAAGTTATCTCACGACAGTGTAGTCGATGGTGCGCGCAGATTATTATGTGCGGTGAGGCATATTGAACTTAGGCATGGTACAATGCATAGGGAGAAATATATGTGGAATATCAGTGCGCGATACCAAAACTGTGCACAATGGATATTGGCGCACAACGTAAAAGTAGTGCGCACAAGCTACTGACGCGACGAGGAAGAAATGTATAGGGGATATAGGTGTGCGGAAGAACGATTTACCTTGTAGTGTTGTTGTGCACGATAAATATGGGTGTACAGGTTGAATTGTTTGTGCGCGTGAAGTTGTTTGGAAGGTGATGAGTCTGAGTTAATAGAAAATTTGCATGATATTAGAGGAAAAAGAAACACACAACCGCATCAGAGCATTATTTAAAATGAATTCATAGTTGGTTGTGAAGAAATAAATATAATCTAAATTGTTAAGCCGAGAGCATTTCAAGGAAGAATTATGAGCTTTGTATTCCTCCGATTCAGATATATGGAAGTGAAATATAAGCTTTTAAGAAAATCATACTATGAAAAAAAACAAGACTCATAACACCACTAGTTAGAATCTTGCAATAAACAGTCCAAAGTCTGCTTCTTCATTTATATAATCGTATTAATCCCAAAATTACAAAAAAAGGGAATGATAACAGTCATCATATTATAAAAGGACCATTTAAGAACATGCCTATCATATCTGGAGTCCCTTACCTCTGCTACCCCCCGGTTCCAAAATTCATTGAAATATACCTAATTTTAGTTGAGGACTCATTTCATCTTAGCGATCTCCTCCTTTAAAGAATCAAACCAGACCGGTTGATTCTCTCCAACACTTTCTACCGTTTCAACTGTGGTTTCCTTCTTCTGCTGCGTGCTCCTTTTCTTCTTAGCAACTCACCTATTGATGACTAAATCCTTCATAACGAGATTCAGCCTAGCTTCCAATGTAGAGTCGGTGGGAGGTTCTGTAGAAAACTTAGTCGCTAGTATATGCGTGACTACCCTTTCCTCCTTATTCGTAGGAAAGTCTAGCATGTTACCTGAATAACCAATCTCACTAGATTTATCCTTGTCCATGTACCTCATTTTTTGGATACCGAAATGCTTTTATAGAGAGAAGAAAGTCGAGCAATTTGGAGATTTCTCCATTTATGGATAAACTGGTGTCTCCATACTTGAGGATTGGTAGTTATAGAATCCCAATTATGAAACACAGATAGACTATGTAGAAGTGCATTGGGTTTCCATGCTCAGCTAATCCATTTCAAATGATTATCTTTTGAGTTCATTATATGGCGGCGTTTAGCTAATGTCATACAACTGTGATAGTACAGAACAAGTGAAATGGGGTGATCTGACTAGCTGTCGCCCATTCCATGAGTGGTAGTTTGACATTTTGAAACACGTGATACCGTGTCTTGGCAAAAATAGTTTCGGCAAACTGCCTTTCTGCCCAAATGTATCTCTGAAGGCACCGTGCGAATAGGTTCTCAAGACTTGGGTCTTATCTAGAATTGTCATGGTGATAACACTAAGAAATTAGGAGAGATAATTGTCATGTATATATGGAACCAAAATGGTTCATATTTTTCATGAATTTTTGAATTGTTAACATAACAAGTTTCGATGGTTGCATGTTTTGCAGAATTAACAACAACTAAATTAGATTGGATCAGTGCAGATTCCATAGGAATGGAAGAGGCACATGAGAATTACAGTCAGCCAAATGAGAGTAGAGGGATTGATGTCCATTTGGGCATTGAAGAAACAAACTCAAATGGACATGGAGAAGAAAGGAATGAAAACATGAATATGGAAGAGATCATTAAAATTTTTCAGAAGGACGTCCAAATCCATAAGGTTGATAATGAAAGGCTTATGAGAGCCAAGGAGAAGTAGGATGACTTCAACATGAAGTTATTGGAGGGATTGAACATAATAGAAAATAAATTGGTTAAGGAGAGTGGCTCAGTCAAATCTGGAAGTCACAAGCCTTCAGATGAGAAAAGAAAAACAAGAAGTGTTAGCAGACACCACCATCATTCCCAAAGGTATTCCAATAAGAGAACATGAAGCAACTCAAGTCCATCCCCTATCAAAAGGCATAAGAGGTCTGGAGTGGATGAGCTACGAGGAGAAATGAAAAAAATCAAACCTCCCACATTTGATTGTGAGCACAAGAAAGATGAAGATGCAGAAACATGGTTGTTAGGCATGAGAAAGTATTTTCAATTGCATAATTATTCTTCTCATGCAGAGGGTAGAATTGCTATTTATCAACTCAAAGGAAAGACATCCATGTGGTGGGATCAGCTTGTGCAAGTGCAACACATTAAAGAGAAAAGTGTTAATTGGAGGTAATTCAAGAAGTATTTTGAGAAGAAATACTTGACTAAGAGATACTACGACAAGAAAATGAAAGAGTTCTTTGAACTCAAGCTTGGAAGTATGACCATAGATGAATACAAGAGAAGGTTTCTAGAATTGTTGAAGTATGTCTGATTCATCAAGGATGAGACAATCAAAATTCAAAGGTATTTGAGTGGATTGCCATCATTCATCAGTGACAAAATATAGTATGATGAACCTAATACATTGGAAGAGACCATAAGGCGAGCAAAATGCCTATATGATCAGTAGAAAGCAAGGCCAACTTTCCAAAAGGCTTGGGAAGACAAAAAGAAATTCAAGATGGATCAAAGGAAGAAGGGAGCTAAGCCACCATTCTTTAGAAATAATCCACAGGGACAACAAACGCCTAAATAACCCAGAACGATTGACATATGGAGTCAAGGGCCAAAACAACCACCTATTCAATGTTGGGGTTGTAAAGGAGATCATAGGTTCAGAGATTGTCCTCACAGAAGTGAAAAAGGAAAGGTTTTTCACAATGTACAACAAGATGAAATAGTGGCAAACATGGGCAGATATGTGCCAAGGATATATGTAGCCATGGATAACAAGCAAGCAAAGTATCAGTCCCACATGATTGAAGTGGAAGGTATGATCAACAACCAAACCATTGTTATTTTAATTGATTCAGAAGCTAGTCATAGTTATATAGATCGAAGGATGGTGGAAAGTTTGCATTTGCCAAGAAGCAAGCATGGGAAATCCTGGTTGGTGCAGCTAGCTACAGGAGCCAAAAGAAAAGTTAATGAGATGGTTAAGTCATGCCTCATGGACATGAATGGACTGAACACCAAGGCAGATTTGAACATCTTTCCTTTAGGTTCCTATGACTATCTAATTGGGATGGAATGGTTGGACTAACATCATGCTCTCATGGACTGTCATAACAAAGCATTTACTTGTTTGGATGAGGAAGGGAAACTAAGGAAACTGCAAGGAATTCCCAGAACAATAACCATTAGAGAAATTTCAGCATTGTAGCTGAAGAAATGTTACAGAAAAGGATGTCAAATATTTGCAGCTCATATAGAAGAGACACCTAAAGATAAGGAGCCAAATTTGGAAGATTATGCAATCCTGGAAGAATTTGAACATGTGTTCAAGGTAGTACCAGGACTACCCCCAAAAGGAGACATTGATTTCTCTATAAATCTAATGCCTGGAGCAGCACCAGTGTCAAAGACTCCTTACAAAATGAGTACACCAGAATTGAAGGAGTTGCAAATGCAGCTTGAAGAAATTATGAAGAAGGGGTATATACGACCAAGTGTGTCACCTTGGGGTGCCCCAGTATTGTTTGTGAAAAATAAATATGGAACATTAAGATTGTGCATTGACTTCAGACAGTTGAATAAAGTGATTGTTAAGAACAAGTATCCTCTGCCAAGGATTTATGATCTCTTTGATCAATTGAAGGATGCAAAGATATTTTCAAAGATAGATCTCAGATCAGGATACCATTAGGTAAGGATTAAAGAAGAAGATATCAACAATACCACCTTTGGGACAAGGTATGGTCATTATGAGTTCACAGTGGTACCATTTGGGTTGTCAATTGCACCAGCTGTTTTCATGTGCTTAATGAATGGTGTTTTCTGAGAATATTTAGACAAGTTTTTCATTGCCATTTTGGATGACATTCTTATATATTATAATTCAGAGGAAGAGAATGAACATCATTTGAGGATGGTTTTGCAAGTATTAAGGGAGCATAGGTTGTATTCCAAATTGAGCATGTGTTCATTTTATCAAAAGCAAATTCATTATTTGGGGCATATCATTTCAAAGGATGGGATAGCAGTGGATCCTGAGAAGATAGAAGCCATTAGAGAATGGTCAATGCGGAAGAATGTGACAGAGATAAGATCAGTCATGGGTCTTGCAGGCTACTACAAAAGATTTATTGAAGGATTCTCAAATATTGCACACCCAATCACTTCCTTTCAAAGGAAGGTAGTGAAGTTTTAGTGGACACTGGTTTGCGAAAAAAGTTTCCAACACTTGAAACAATTATTCACAAGTGCTCCAATATTAAGGATTTCAGACCCAAATGAAGACTTCATTGTATGCACAGATGCATGTAATGAAGGAATTGGTGGAATCCTCTATCAAAATGGGTTTGTCATATGTTATGAATCAATGAAGTTGAAGGAGCATGAAAGAAATTATGCCACTCATGATTTGGAGTTGGCAGCCATAGTACATGCCTTGAGGAAATGGAGACACTACCTCATGGGAAAAAGGTTCGAGCTAAGAACAGACTACAATGGTCTAAAATATTTATTTGATCAGCCAAATCTAAATGCTAGGCAGAGCAAATGGTTAGAATTTTTAAGCAAATATGACTTCGATATAAATCATATCAAGGGGAAAGAGAATAAAGTGGTTGATGCACTCAGTAGGAGGGTGCATGAACTACATGCTACAACCATTAGCATGTATTAGACTAATATTAAAAGAAAAAATATGGAGGTTGCAAATGCAAATCTGCAATACAGAGAATTGGTAGCAAAGCTACATCAAAGTAAGATACCACAAAAGGTGGATAATTATAATTTGGGAATAGATGGAATATTGTTGCACAAGAACAAAATTTTTGTTCCAAATGCCCAGGACTTGAAATGTATGATTTTGCATGAAATGCATAATGTCCTTTATGCAGGGCACCCTGGATATCAGAAAACTGTGGTAGTGATCAAGAGCCATTACTTTTGGCCAGGTATGAAGAGAGAGATCATTGAATACATCGCTAGATGTATGGAATGCCATAAAGTTAAAGCTGAGCATAGGCACCCAGCAGGGTTGCTGCAACCTTTGCCCATCCCTGAATGGAAGTGGGAAGTGGTGACAATGGATTTTATTACGGAATTTCCTAGAACATGCAAGCTTCATGATTTGATCATGGTTGTGGTCAAAAAGATTACAAAAGCTACCCATTTTATTCCACTGAAAACTACTTACAAGGTAACATATGTTTCTGATATTTTCATGAAGGAAGTGGCACTATTGCACGGAATTCCTAAAACAATTATGTCTGACAGAGACCCGACATTCACCTCCAATTTAAGGAAAGGATTGCTCAAAGGATTCAGAATGAATCTAAACTTTAGTACATCTTATCATCCCGAGTCTATGGACAGACAGAGAGGGTGAACATAGTGATAGAAGACATACTGAGAATGTATGTGATGGAAAAACCATTGAAATGGGAAGACTACCTACACTTGGTAGAATTCGCCTACAACAATGGGTATCAGACATCATTGAAGATGAGCCCATTTGAAGCACTTTACGAAAGAAAGTGAAATACTCCAGTGAGTTGGGATAATCCAGCCGATAGGACAATAGTTGCGCCAGAGTTTCTCAAGGAGATGGAGGACCAAATGATAAAAATTAAGTAGAATTTAAAAGTTGCCCAGGACATGCAGAAAATTTATACCGATAAGAACAGAATCCACAGAAAGTTCAAAGTGGGTGATCATGTTTTCCTGAAGGTGAAAGCTAATAGGAGTTCCCTGAAGTTGGGGAGCTATGCCAAGTTGGAAGCCAAATTTTGTGGGCCATTTGAAATCCTATAGAGGATTAGCCCAGTTGATTATATGATTGCATTACCTACATCTATGTCTATTCATAATGTATTCCATGTATCATTGCTAAAGAAATATATACCTTATGATAATCATGTTATTGATTGGAATGTGATTCAGGTGGAACAAGAAGGTGCTTTTCAAGTGCATCTGGTGTGCATTATGGACCGAAAAATCAAGCAGCTCTGGAATCGAGCCATAGGGAATGTAAAGGTCCAAAGGACCCAGTACGGTCCTGAGGACGCTACTTGGGAACATGAGGATGCAATGCGGACAAAATACCCGCATATTTTTGAGGATTTATGAAAACTTGTTGTATATGGGTATATGATGCACTGGGGCCAGTGAATAAATAAGGGGAGGGGATTGTAATATCCCTTGGCCGAACCCAATTGTAAATGTAATGTAAGTGTACTTAAGATGGTGAGTTGTTTGACATCATTTTGTAATGCACCTTTCATGGCATAGTGTGTGCAAGTACTGCGTAGTAAAATGATGTAGTGTGCACATAACTAGATACAACGCGCAGTAACTAAAGTGTGCACAATATGGGGGTCAACGAACCTCATGTATATGATATGTATTATAGGATGGTGAGCCTGTTATGATAAGCTGGGATGCTTATGTTTTGGAAGTATGCCAGTGCACCTAGATGTTAAAGGCCAACGCGCCTATTTTTTATATGTCTCATGATTAATATAAAATACATTGTTGTGCATAGACCAACCACGATAAAAGAGATGGGGGACTACACTTCACCAGTTAGGGAAAGGGAAATCCAAAAAGTAATATTATATTAATATTTCTTAAAACATAAAGTATGGTTAATTATTTTATCCTAAGTTCTAAAGTTGGGGACAAGTGGACCAAAGTAGCTTCCAACCTAACCAGTGTCAAGTTGGGGACATGCATACATATCATGGGGACTTATCTCTTTGAACACCTTCACCATCATTCGGACGAACATCATTACCATCATTCTCATGATCATTCTTACAATGATATCGCCTATGATTCCTTCCATCATTCAGTCATCCAGTTAATGATTCCATGACCATTTTCACTCACGCAGTTAGTTATCCTTGGGACATTCATCTCACAATATCTGATCCTATTTCCATAACCATTTCCTGTTGGTGTACCTAGTTAGCTTGGGAGCAGGCTTGAAGAAGAGGGTTGTTAGGCCCGTGGGAAATTGAAGAGGCGAGTTGTCAGGCCCGTGAGCAATTCTCTAAGTGAGAAAATTGCTTGGGAATTGATTCCTAAAGGTGCTAAACTACAACTACAGTGCTCTGAGGCATCCATTCTAGCCTGTTTTTGAAGCCCTAGAAGGGAAGTGGGGCAACCGAGGGACTATTGAGAAGATAAGGGGCACACTTCCTTGGGTGGGATAGGCATGTGGGGAATGAGATATAGTAGGTTGTTACTTGAGTGAGCACCTAAGACAAAGTCTTTCTTGTTGTTTATGAGCGTTTAGCTTGGTTAGGAATCCCTTTACCTAGGTGGAGTTTAGTCCCAGCTCAAGGGTGACTCACTATTGAGAGTGATGAACAATGTAGTCTAAGGATGGGAGGTTCATGGATGGTCTGCATGTAGTTGGTGAAAATATTTTCGAGATAAGTACCATTCGTGTGATAAATTTACATGTTGCGGTGTTATTTACGTGCTTATGTTACAATTTATCATATGTGTGATTATAACTATTTGTATGCTTAAGGGTATTTCCCTGTATATGTTGCATGTCTGTGTTTACTGTTATTTTAGTATGAAATTGTATATTTACAGAGGTGATTGTTTGTTTATGTTATATGTAAATCTTTCACAAGAGTGTTGTATGTATATGTTATAATTGCATGCAGTTTGAAGAGAAAATTTATGTTGCATAGCTCAGTTGAATACTGGGTATGTTACAGTATGTTCCATAGCGAGAGAATGAAAGTGTTCCCTCATGTAGCTTGACCCTTCGAAGGCTGGGAATGTTACAAACAAGGTTTCAGAGCTAAGTAAAGCATCTGAGGAGTGGCATGCCCAACCAATGTGAGGTCATGGATGTTGAAACTCTTAGTGAGATGTTGAATCATTTTAGTGGGGCCACTGGAATGCGAATCAATGCCCAAAAATCCTCCCTTTCAGCCAATTATCTCTCAAATGAAGAATTATACCAGTATAAAACTTTGTTTCCTTATGAACTAGTTGATTTTGGTAGGGGGATAAAATATTTATGCTTTCACCTCAACCCTAACAGCTAAAAAAAAGTGGACTGTGAGTGGCTAATTGGGAAACATGAAAAAAGACTTAAGATATGGAGCTTCATGTGGATTTCAAGGGTTGGAAGGATAATCCTAGTGAAATCAGTGCTGGAACCATCCCTATTTACTAGATGTCACTAGCATGGATCCCTAAAGGAGTTTTGGAAAATGTTCGAAGGATCTATTTCAAGTTTCTTTGCTTAGGTAGCGGGGATAATTATGTAAACTCTTAGGTCAATTGGAAATGATTAGCGTCCCCAAAATTGTTGGGAGGTTGGGGGCTAAAGAACATATTTTTTTTTTCCAAAGCTCTAGCATCTAAGTCAGTCTGGAGGCTAATCAATTCAAAAAAATTGTGGACTGAAGTGGTTACTCATAAGTATATAGAGCCTGATTCAGTGGAAGGATGGGTTCGTAGTCCAAACAAAAAAATAACAAACTGCTCCATCATTTGGAAATCAGTGGTCAACTGATTTTCAGTTGTAGGAGAAGGTTTGTTTTGGAAGGTTGGTAATGGTCTCAAAGTCATATCATGATCGGATTCCTCGGATGGTGGTGGACAAAACCATATTCTTCCATAAGATATTATCCATCATCTTCAACAATTGGTTCTTTTCCATCTCAATCAAATTACATATCCTGAGATGACCTCTATTTGGAGTCAAGGTTGGCTTGATGTTTCAAAGGTAGGTTTGGGAAACCACCAGACTAAGTTATGGTTGAATTATCTTAGTGCGTTGAAAGCCTCTCATGTAAGAATTTTGGATAGGAAGGAAAAAATGGTATGTATACATGTGGAGCATGGAGGATACACTCCCAAGCTAGGATATATTCATCTTAACCTCGAATACCTACAGGGAGATCCAAAATGGTGGTGGAAAATCCTTTGGAAGACCAAATGCCCCTTGAAAATTCTAATCTTCATGTGGTGTCTTCTTGAAAAAAAATACCAACCTGGGACATGATGAGAAAAAAGATGATTGAAGGCCCAGGATGGTGCTCTCTCTATAGGAATTCCAAGGAGACAGTATCCCATCTATTTATCTCATGTTCTTTTATAGAGAAAGTATGGAAAGAATGCACCTCTATTACAGGTATACATTGTTCTTGGAGGGCTGCTTCTATTGAGGAAACCTGGAGATCTTGGACTTCTAATTTGGGTAAAAGGACAATAAGAGCTCTTCCTCTTATTGTATGCTGGGGGGTATGTATTGCAAGAAATGTAACAATTTTTTAGGACAAGGCAGTCCTCCCTGAAAGAACTACTACACAAAAACTTGGTATTTTGGAACACTTCCCTCAATCAAAAGACTCTCCTCCTTTTAGGGCTATTCGCAAGGAACAAGTGGACAAAAATGTTCCATGGGCCTTTTTTTATGGACCTTCACAAAGAAATGGCCAAGCTTGTGGAGGTGGAGTGGCTCTCTTCTTATTTGACTCCCACTACTTTAATATTAAAATGGGTCATGGGCTCGTCACAAACAACTATGTTGAACGTGTGGCCTTAAAACTAGTCATTCTTTATGCTAAAGAAAAGGGGGTGAATTCACTGCAATTTTTTGGTGATTCGTTGAATGAAGTAAATTGGACTAGGAAACTTCAAATATGCCATAACATTATGCTAATTCCTTTGATTGAATAAATAGACATAATTTTAAATAGTCTTGACTCCTTTTCCATTCGCCATGTTCATAGAGAGCGGAATATTGATGCATACATACTTTCCAAATATGGCTTAGAGATGTTTTTTTGGGACATACTTTCCAATAATAGTGTAGTAAGCATAAGTTAATATCAATCTACTAATGAAATTTTGATATTGTCTTTGTAGACGCAGAAGGAGCAACGTAGAGTCATAAGGAAAATACTTACAAATAAGATATATTATGTAACAACTTTACCACCAGAGACTCAAAAGGGATTAGAGAAAACAAAAGGTTGGAACCTTGGAACTAGCAGGTGATTGTTTTTTTCGCATGATTCATACTTCCTTTTCCACTAAGAGGTTGCTCCAATTAGACAATAGCTAAGTAGCACTCTGTAGGTCAGAATTGGGATACAGAGTGCCATTAAAAACATATTGAAACCAAAATTAACCAATAAATAGTCTTTTCCTGTGATAGTTAAATGCATGCATATTGAATTTATTAACAAATTATCGGAAAAAGAAGACACCATTTACAAACAAATTATCATAGAGGGAACATAGACTAGAGGGAACACATATTTGTTATGCACAGATTTCTAACTTGGCAGGTATATTTTATTGACAAATTTGATTGGGGATTGAACTACAATTTTGGTTTTGATTGTATACTAAAAATGGCATTAGATGAAGTTGTCAAGCCATTGAACTACTATTTTGCAGATGCAGGAAGGCTGGTATTTATTTCTCTTTTTGGAAATTTCTATTTTTTACTGTAGTAAATGTTAAATAGGAAAGAAATAGGAAGTAAATAGAAAGTTAACCAGTAAATAGGAAGCCAATAAGAAGTAAAAATAAAGTAAACTAGTAAATAGGAAGCAATACTCAAATATGAAATAAATAGAAAATATCTCAAAGCATTTAGGAAGTAAATGAAACTTACTTGCAAAAAAAAAACAGTAGACAATAATTAAGATTAAAATTTACCAAACAATAACTAGGAATAAAACTTGAGAACAGGGGAAGATACTCTACGATTTCGAGGTGTTTTTGGCCCTGTTCGCACATGACCATGGGCCTCAGGCCTGAGTTCACCCACATTTTCATCTTGCCCCTCCCTATCTCCCTCTTCCTAGTTTCCATCCTCGGTATAGTGCTCTCAATTTGTTTTCAGGACATGATGTGGGTTTCTATGCTCGTCTCTCTCTGTAAGTGCTACCCTCGGGTTTGGTTATAGACGGTCTCCGACCTCTTAGCTGGAAAGTGGTATTTTTCGATGGTTATGGAGTCTTTTGAGGAACAATTGGACTTTTGTATGGACCCACTAGAAGGGGTTGAGGTGTGGTCTGTGCCAACTGGAGTTGGGTTTTGGAAAACATTCTCTCTTATGTTCCTCCAACGTGTCTCTAGAGCGATGCTTCTTTGTTGGGAGGGTTTCCAGCTTTGTCCTCTTCCACACAGTCTTTTTCGTCCCAACAGGAACCTTCTACAACTTTGGGGTTTGGTTCAAACTTTGGTGTGGGATCTGGTTCTGGATTGGTGAAAGGTGAGTATTTTCTTAGCGGTTTGGAGACTCAACCATGTTTCACTACTCAATTTCCTCTCTGACCTATGCAGACATCGGATCCTTCCCTTTCTTAGTTGGGTATTTAGTGCTTTGATTTCACCTCTCTTGGTGGGGGGTGCAATGGTTCTCGACCCCTTTCTCTAGCATTCCAGAGCTCCCTTTTTTCCAATCCGGGTGGCTCTCAGGGTTTTTTTTCCTCTTTTATTCCCTCGTCAAGGTTTTCTAGTAGGGTTTTGACTCTCCCTCTGGATTTTTATTTTGGGGATATTGCAATGAATCCCCCCATTAAGAGATATATAACCCTAGGGATTCTATCCCTTCTTCGATCCTAGTGGCTACCGCTAGTACTCCAGTTTGTAGTGAATGTTTGAGGCCTACAATCTCCCCCTTGAGCTCGAATGGCAGCAGAAATAAAAATGTGAAGTAGTCTGATAGAACACGAAAGTTGGTTGTAGGGGTCGATATCCATTTTCCTAAAGATGAATTGATGGAAAAGATGACGCTAGTGGGCAAAGCGCATGGTCGACGCTTTGGAAACTGATTTCTATAGGAATGGGTGAGAGCAAAGTGGTCCTCTATGCTCTCTTCTCTCCCAAAGGTCGACACTTTGTGTAGAGGTTGTTTTTTTTTCAAGTTTCTCTCAGTTTCTGATGTGGCTAAGATTATTCAGAAATATTGGTTTATCAATTCTTCCCATGTTCTTCTTGAAAAGTGGTTTCCCCTCTTCAATGCTGATAGAGAAAAAGTAGATGTTATTCATATTTGGGTTCAACTTCTGGGGTTGCCACTCAAGTTCTAGAATGAAAATATTTTTATGGTTTTGTAGAATTCATTGGGAACTTATTTGGATGTTGACTGGCCCTTTAAGGACACAAGTTCTTATATCTTGGCCACAATTCTGGTTTCCAATAACATTAGGAGCAGTTTGGACGAAGAGCTAGAGATTGTAGCGGGTAGCAGAGCTTACATACATAAGTTGGACTACGAGGGTGTCCCTTTTTTCTACCACCAATGTCATCAAACAGGGCACTTAGAAAACATGTGCTCTCTTCCATTTGAGGGATGCGACAGACACAATTCAAATCAAGCTAATCAAGGGAACCAGGTTTTGGGCTCGGATGGCCAAGGATTTGGAGTTGGATTCTAAAGAAAGAAATTTCCATGAGGCTAAATTAATTGCCTTGGTGGATGGGGGTGATGCTCATATGGACCTTGCAATTGAGACCCCCATGATTCTTTGGAAAGGGTTTCCCCTTTCTCGGTAGACCACCTCAACTTCCCCCCTCTTCAAGATCTGGGTGGCTTGTTGGGTATGCCTCCTCCCTCCCTTGTCTCCCCTTTCAAGTTTTTTTCTTCCTTTTAGTTAAAAGGAAAAACTTGGTTATGGTCTATAAGTTCTTCAAATTTTCTTGCTAAAGATTCCTGGTCTACCCCCTTTTCCCCTCTCTCTACCCCTTTAGCTTTGTGCTCCCTAGCGAAGTCCCATATCCTGGAGGTTTCCCCTCCCTCCTCCCCGATGTCTTCTTTGGATCAAAAAGAAGATGTTATTAGGAATTTCCTCAGAAAGCACCTAATATTTGGGTCAAGTGGGGCACCAAAAGGTTTTGTGGGTCTTGGGGTGAGTCTGGTTCTATCCCGTGGCCTCCTTGGAAGGGGCCAAAAATCATCTCTTCTAAAAGCTCAGAATAAAGCCTTGGTAGATATTTCCTTTGGGAGATAACTTTTCATAGTGGGGGATGTTAGAGAATGTTTAGCCTTAGAAGGGGGTGACCTATGAAATTCCTTTCTTTCAATTGCAACGGCTTGGCCAACCTGTCTAAAAAATCAGCCTTGAAAAGGATGGTTGAATCCAAGCATCCAGATATCATTTTGTTACAAGAAACTTTAGGTGAAGAATTGGTGGTCACAAAGTGCTTGGAGGGGATACTTTGGTATTTTATTTTTATTGGGTCTGATGCTAAGGGGAGTTTGGGGGGCTTATTTATAGGGTGGAACAAGAAGACTTTAAAACTTCAAAATTCCTAGGCCTGTGATTTGAGACTTGAGAAAAGTTATTTTCTGAAACCCTAACTAATTCCTTCTGCATGGTAAATGTCTATGGTCCTTATTAAGAGTGTGTCCCCTTTTGGGAGGGTCTAATAAGCAAGGGATTTTTCCAATATGAATTTCTCATTCTCATAAGAGATTTAAATTTTTCTTTACGTCCTACAGAAGTGTGGGGCCCTAGAGCCAAGCCTAACCCTTTATTAGACTTCTTCACAAATTTGATGAGGGCCAATATGATGGTAGTTGTTGACCTGATAAAACTAAGGTCTACTTGGAGGAATTGAAGAGTTGGGGAGGACAGAATATCTAAAAGACTCGATCAATTTTTGGTTTTTGAACCATTTCTAGATGGCCCTTTTAATTTTTTCAGTGGGTGGGAAAAGGAGGTGATTATGATCACTTTCCAATCTATTTGGAAGTAGTGGGTGGATCTCAAAATCCCCCTAGTCCTTTCAAATTCAATTTGGAGTGGCTAAAGAAAGAGATTTTTAATATTCTTATTAAAGAAAACTGGAGGCCTTTCGATCGATCTTCAATTGGGTCATCTTCAGTGCCCTTTAATCATAACCTCGAATATTTAAAAAAGGTCATGGTGGAATGGGAATCAAACAAATGTAAAAGGGATGAGCAATAACTAATGGAAACCAAGCAAGCCCTACAGAATATCTATGATTCAGAAGGATGCATTCTTTCATCTCATGAGTCCAAAATCACCTTAAGAACACTTGAAGAGAAGAAGAGAAAGCTATTAGAGAAAGGGAAGTGGCATGGTGGCTTAAGAGCAGGGCCATATGGCTGGCCAGTGGGGATGAGAATACAATTTTTTTCCATGCTTATGCAAAGGGATGAAAGGCTGCTAATACAATCTAGAGTCTTAATGACATTGAAGGTAGCTCAGACTCATCCTTCTCTGATATGGCTAACCTAGGTGTCGCTGACTTCCAAAACCTCTACAAATATGAAAAAAGGGTTTCCATAACACAAATAGTTCGAATTGATGGATTTTTTTCAAGTAAGAAAACCTTGTTTGAGGAGGTGACTGAAGAAGAGCTTAAGTCAATCCTTCATATTTTTCAAAAGGATAAAAGTCCTGGCACTGATGCCTAGACAGTGGAATTTTTCTTGGTCTCTATGAAGTAATTAGGCTGGATATTTTAGTAGTGGTGGAGGAATATCGAAGGAAAGGGCATATATTTTCTCCTTTTAATTAAACTTTTATTTTCATCATCCCCAAGTCAAACAATCCCCTCTCACTGAATGAGTTTAGGCCTATTTCTCTATGCAACTCCATATATAAGGTTTTGGATAAAATCATACAATGCAGTTTAAAGGACCTACTCTCGAATAAAGTCTCAAAAGAACAATTTGGGTTTTTGGAAAGAAGGACAATCCATGAGGCGATTGGGGTTGCACAAGAAGGTCTACACAGTGTAGAGAAAAAAAAACAAAAGGGGCTACCTAAAAATTGGTCTGTCTAAGGCCTATGACAGAGTACGTTGACTCTACATCAAGTTGATACTTACTCACTTAAGCTTTGATGTCCCTTTTATAAACTGGGTTATGGGATGTTTTACCTCCTTTTTGTTTGCAATTCTCATTAATGGATCATCATCCCCTCTTTTCATTCAAAAAGAGGGTTGTGTCACGGGTGTCCTCTCTCACCTCTCCTTTTTATTTTAGTGGAAGAAGGTCTTAGCAGGGTGATGGCCCATGAAAAATCTCATGGGACTTTTACTAGAATACAAATAGGTCAAAATCTCTTCATTTCTCATCTCCTATTTGTTGATGATGTTCTGATATTTTGTAGTGGTAAGCAGAGGGATGTTCAAACTCTTAGTGAGATGTTGAATCTTTTCATTGGGGTCACTGGAATGCAAATCAATGCCCAGGAATCCTCCCTTTCATTCAATTATCTCTCAAATCAAGAATTAGATCAGTATAAAACTTTGTTTCCTTATGAATTGGTTGATTTTGACAAGGAGATAAAATATTTTGTCTTTCACCTCAATCCTAACAACTACAAAAAAGTGGATTGGGAGTGGCTAATTGGGAAACTTGAAAAAATACTTAAGGTATGGAGCTTCAGGTGGCTTTCAAGGGCTGGAAGGCTAATCCTAGTGAAATCAGTGTTGGAAGCATCCCTATTTATTGGATGTCACTAGCATGGATCCCTAAAGGAGTATTGGAAAAAGTTCGAAGGATTTGTTTCAAGTTTCTTTGGTTAGGTAGTGAGGATAATTATGTAACCCTTTGGGTAAATTGGAAATGGTTAGCGGCCCAAAAATTGTTGGGAGGTTGGGGGTTAAATAGCATATTTATTTTTTCCAAATCTTTAGAAACTAAGTCAATCTAGAGGCTAATCAATTCAAAAAACTTGTGGACTGAAGTGGTTACTCATAAGTATATAGAGCCTGATTCAGTGGAAGGTTGGGTTTGTAGTCCAAATAGAAAAATAACAAACTACTCCATCATTTGGAAAGGAGTGGTTAACTAATTTTCAATTGTAGGAGAAGGTTTGGCTTGGTAGATTGGTAATGGTATCAAATTCAGAATAACATCAAATCCCTGGGCTAGTGGTGGACAAAACCATATTCTTCTAGAAGATATTATCCATCAGCTTTAGCATATGGGTCTTTTCCATCTCAATCAAATTGCAGATCCTGGTACGACCTCTATTTGGATTCAAGTTTGGCTTGATGCTCCACAGGTAGTTTTGGGAAACCACCAGGCTGAGTTATGGTCAAATTATCTTAGTGCGTTGAAAGCCTCTCATGTAAGAATTTCAGATAGGGAGGAAAAACTGGTATGGATCCATGTGGAGCATGGAGGATACACTCCCAAGCTGGGCTATATTCATATTAACCTCGAATACCTACAGGGAGATTCAAAATGGTGGTGGAAAAGCCTTTGGAAGACCAAATTCCCCATGGAATTCTAATCTTCATGTGGTGTCTTTTTGAAAAAAAAATACCAACCTAGGACAGGATGATAAAAAATATGATTGAAGGACCAAGATGGTTCTCTCTTTGTAGGAATGTCAAGGAGACAGTATCCCATCTATTTATCTCATGTTCTTTTATAGAGAAAGTTTGGAAAGAATGCACCTCTAGTACATGAATAAATTGTTCTTGGAGGGGTGCTTCTGTTGAGGAAGCCTAGAGATCTTAGACTTCTGATTTGGGTAAATGGACAATAAGAGATATTCCTCTTATTGTATGATTGGGGGTATGGCTTGTAAGAAATGAAACAATTTTCAGGACAAGGCAATCTCCCCTGAAGGAACTATTGCACAAGGACTTAGTATTTTGGAACACTTCCCTCAAGAGAAAACTCTCCTCCTTTTAGAGATATTTGCGGGGAACAAGTGGAAAAAAATGTTCCATGGGCCTCTTTTTATGGATATTCATAGAGAAATGGACAAGCTTGTGGAGGTGGAGAAGTCCTCTTCATATTTGACGCCCACTACTTTAAGATTAAAATGGATATTGGGCTCGGCACAAACAACTATGTTGAACTCATGGCCTCAAAACTGCTCATTCTTTACACTAAAGAAAAGGGGGTGAATTCACTGCAATTGTTTGGTGATTCGTTGAATGTAGAGATGCCATATCATTATGTTAATTCCTTTTATTGAAGAAATAGACATAATTTTAAATAGTCTTGACTCCTTTTCCATTCTCCATGTTCACAGAGAGTGGAATATTGATGCAGACATACTTTCCAAATCTCTCTTAGAGATGGTTTTTGGAACTTGGACAATTCAAGATTTCAAGGATGGGGATAGCTTTGAAGCTCCTCACACTCCTTTCATTTAGAACAGAAAGTCTCTCTTTATTTGGACACTTTGTTAGATAGTTTTGTGCATATATGTAGATTTTGTTCTCTTGACAGATGGACATGTATATCCAGTTCCACTTTTATTAAATTTGTTCTCATGTTTCATTTTTTGTAAATGATGTATATGTATATATGGTCATAGTCAGTTTGATTTTGTAATTGGGCCTGGGACCTCTCCACTTTTTTCATAGTTGTTCTAGTTTTGGTGTCACTCGAGACTATACATTTATTTTTAGTCTTTTTTGACTGATAGTTTTTGTATCACAGGCCTCTCTGGGAGGTTGTTTTGTGAATATTTGTTCTCGGGCTGTCTGGAAGTAGTTCTCAGCAATACATGCCTTGGCATGTATCTACAAAATGTAATTTTATTCTATGAATAAATTTATGCTTTTTTCCTTGAAAAAAAAAACTAGGAATAAAAATCACTTGGAAATAGTAGAAACTTGCAAAAACAACTATAGCCAAGTAACCAGTGAAACAATGATCATCAAACCAGTGATGAATCTAGTGATGGTTCTATGTATACTTTTTTGTTCATATGATGGTCCTATAACTCAATTGCATTGCAAATATATAAGGATAAATATGAAAGTTGCAATGATAAAGCACTGATAATGGCGGTGGCAGTGGGTGCCCAATATGCATACATAGATTGTCTTAAATAGTGTGACTTACCTTTCATAACTGTTTGGCAACAAAATGGACATAAATTTAATGATAAATAAATAAATGCATTATGAGCATCACTAAAGTTAGGTTATAGAGGATTTGCACAAATCCTTTTTGTCAAACTCTATTTATTGACCTCAAAAAGAGTGTTAATAAAAATTTAATACGTAGAAAATTTAGTCCTTGTAAACATTCAGGGAGGATAATAAAATTCAATGAAGATAATGAACATATAACTGGCTCCAATGTTAGGATATGTAAACTTATTAGCCAATAGAAAATTTAATAAAAACAATTGAAATATTATAAAAAATTAATTATTTTATTTTTCCTATCTAAAACTTTGAAACTACAAGGAAAAGACCTTTTAGCAGAGGTTATAGAAGAGGTTTATAGTGTTACAAAATTGGTAAAAATTTTCAAAAAATCTCCGCTACAACATCTATTATAACTAAAAAAAATTTGGTGGTCAGAGGTGTTAGCGGATGTTTACAAATCGATGCGTTTTTATGAGGAACAAGCACCGGTGCATACATATACCTACCGCACCAATTCTATATCCTGGATTTCAAGCACCGGGGTAGTAAAATCTTCAAGCACTGAGGAAATAAACTATTTAAGCACCAGGGGGGTTGTCTTATAAGCAATGGGGCATTTGTTTTATAAGCATCGGGGCTTTAACATTAAAATGCACCAAGAGAGTTAAAAATAACTAAGCACCAAGGTTTTCTTCTTAGAATGCATCGGTGCATTATTAATAAGAAGGCACCGATGTTGTATAAAATAATATGCACCGATGTGTTACCTGGAAAAAAAACCCTGGTGCATTAAAAATAGAAAGCATCGCTGCTTATTAATCCTCCTAAAGCACCAGTGCTTATTAATAACACAAAAGCATCGGTGCTTCGTATATGCTTAACGCATCGAAGGTGAATTTTTTAATATAATGTTGTGGTATTAAATAAATATTGAAACCAATGCTAATTGATTACATAAAAGCATCGATGCACATTCCTTATGAAACACACCAGTGCGTTTTAATATTAAATGTGCCGATGAGATTAATAATTAAAGTACACTGAGAAACATCGACCTGTGATAGTGCAATTATTGTTATTTTTTAATTTCATTATTCATCAAAAAATTTACATATATCTTATACTTTGATTAACGAATTTGGATATGATGTTTGGATTAATTTGTTATATCATCATATTTTGCATCTCTTCATTATAATATTTAGTCATCCATATATTTAATCAACGATGGAACATTTCACAATGACATTGGACAACACAATAGAATAAATTAAAACATATTTTATTATATGAATAAGAGGGTCTTTGTCATACAAAATGGGACACTTATTAGTAATCGCTTGTCTTTAAATTGGGACACTATGTCCATTACATTAAAAAAAATGTCTAATTTTCACAAACAATTATTTCAAAAAAATACAATTGCAGCTTGCATTGATATCCAAATATATTGGTCATCATTCTTCACTGGAACTGTAGTTAGTGCTCGAGCTACTTCCATGCCCTGGATTATTTTGTTGAATTTTTGGTCGATTGCCTCGATTGTTTTCATCTTCTTCAAGTTCCATCTACAAACATAAAAATAAATTGTAATGAGTCTATCTACATTCGTGAGAATAATAAAAATTGAAATAAATAATATCCATGATTAGTAAATTGAAAAACAACATACCTGCAAAGCAAGAATTGACTCATAAATCACAGACATATGTTCAAAATCATATCTCATGCCTTGATTCAACAATTCTTCTGTTGGCTTAGTTCGATACTTTGTTTCCTGCAAGTTTTATACCCCATAATAAATCATAGATTTAATATAAAGTATTATTTTTGTTCCATTAATTATAAAATGATAAAAGTAAAACAACATAGATTATACTTACAAATTCCACAATTAATTTTTTATATGCCAACATATACTCACAACCCTTATTTAAAACAATGTCAATCAATTTTTCTGATGGCTCTTCTTTGTATGTTAGCACTTGTTTGAAGGCATTCAAGGATGGTTGTTGTAAAACAATTTAGAAAAAAAAAAAAAAATATTTAACTTGTTCTAAGGAAATAATAATTACTCACAAAGTTTGTTAACAACCCTTTTCTTCCTTGTCATCCAATTTTATGTGCATATGAGTTCTATTTTCTTTTCTTTTCTATAAGAGAATATTTGAAAATTAATATTTAATGCTAAATTAATTATTTGTACCTAATAGAAAAATTCAATGATTATATACATTTGAAGAACGTTGTTATTGATATGACTCCTCATGCGATGCAATTATGTCTATTTCTTTGACCATATTCTTGTACACTTTTTTGGACATTCCTACTGGCATATTTCAGATATCAACTCATTGGTCCTTTGGGATTTTCATATTTTTTCTAAAAAACTAACATGACAATAAAGTATTTTTATATTGATATATGAAAACTAAATATCACAAAATTGATATATTAATAAATGAATACTTTGTAATATATATATATATATATATATATATATATA
>JZKD02S1359257.1:357310-372922 GCA_000966675.3 Picea glauca
TATATATATATATATATATATGTATGTATATATATATATTCTAAATAAGTGTTCTTAGGAATATTACTTTTTGAATGATTATTTTTTGTTGTTGTCTGTTTTTGTTATTACAAGTCTAACGGATCTCATTAACCATTTCTCTGGAAAAGATTCTTGTAGTTTAGATGTAACCTGGTTCTTGGAATCATTGGATTGATTTCTATATTGTAAGTGGAAATTACATCTATACATTCATTCCACTATATCCCTCATAGTTCTGTAAAAGTTTTTCCCCCTTTGATTAATCTCCAACACCACTTCAGATGAGCCAAGGACCAATCCATCATCATTTACATATTCTATAATAATTAATTTTGTTTTATTAGGATGACATTATGTTCCATCTTTGTTGGTGCTTGTATAACATTAACCATATGTGAATTAATACATTGTTTGAAACATATCATCTAATATTCATAAGTATATTGTTAATGAAAATTCAAAAAAAAAATCGTATTGAATAGTGTTTTTTCATTCACCTCATACATCCCTTTGCAATTTTTCCATCAAACTTTACACTCTTCTGCACTTAGATCATAAATAATCTTAGTGAGATTCCTCATTTTGTGGCTCTACATGACACACACTAACCAATACATATTAGTTAAACTTACATATAGCTCAACTATATTAATTTTCTATAGAATTTATAGAGAGCCTACCTATTTTGTTTTTCCGAATGTGTCATCATTGTGTCGACCATACATTTTCTTATTTGAACTATTATCACTCATATTTTTATCAATATACAACCTGTACCATTCAATACAGAAATGATTAATTATATTTTATAAATAAATCACATAATTTTTAGCGAAAAAATATCGTTGTAATCGGTGCGCTTTTTAAATACAAAGCATCGGTGTGTTTATTACATACAATGCACCGGTGCATTTAATACAACAAAACACACCATATAGTTTAGTTTATTTATTTTTTTAAATTGTGAATTACAACAATGCGATATATATATAAGACATCACAACGACTACAATAGAAAACAAAAACATAGCAAAAAAAATTAAACATTCATAAAAAAAACAATACAAAAATTACACACCGATGAGAAGAAAAATTAAAAAAATTAAAAAAACTATGTGACAACATTTCCTGTGTTGTTTAGATGAGAAAACATCAGTGATATTTTTTTTATGCACCATATTTTTTAATTAAAAAAAAAATGGCTTTATCAGTGCTCCTTAGACATAAATGCACCAGTGCATTTCAGTCGAAATGGGGCATCGGAAAATCGAAAAAGGTTTAAAAAAAAAACGTCAAATCGAAAATAATTTAAAAAAAAAGAGTCAGAGGATTGTTGCATTTGGGATCCGATGCAATAAATGGTCCCTTTTCATCACATATCAAACACTTATATATGGAAAAAAAAGTCCATTAGATGTAAAATTCCTAAAACAAAAATCCATAATTCTAAAGTGATAGAGGGAGTTAAACTATGTAGGGTTTTGATTGAATCACCATACCCTTCAAATCCCACTTTTTGAAAATTTATGTTGTTCCAAAGTATTCTTCTGCTCCATGTTGAGCACTCAACACAAACTAAAATCCTTATGAATTTTTATCACTTTTTGGGTACCACTTATTTTACTTCATTGCCTGAATCAATTTCACTTTGGGAAATGGTTTATCTTTGTTTTTTTTTCATGACTCCTATCATCAAGTAAGGTTTGTTTGAACTTTTGAAACCTCATGTCTAAAAGAACTTGACACCCTAATTAAGGATCGACAACTAACATTGCAACTAATGCGCCCAGCTTCGGTGTTAGAAAAATTCAAGCAAGTAAAGGGACCACACAGTTGCAACAGTCGTCGAGCGTTGATCCCCATCGGCATTGACAAAAGGTGGATTTGGTTTGCGTAAGTTATTCATACAAATTTTCAAGAGAGAGTCGATCACCTTCAACATCAGCAAAACGACGGGAAGGATATACATTGGTAAAGGACGTAAAGAAATCATTGATAGCTGAGGATCGATTTGATTTATTGGGGTCGGGGAAATCCAGAAAAATTAAAACAATAGTTTTTGTCCCCGACAAGCATATCGTTGATCCCCGATCCCCGATGCATTTTCAGCGTCAAGTCTTTTTTGAGAGAGTCAATCCGAGAGCACTTGGGTAGGTTGATCGTCGATCGTCGATCCTTGATAATTTTCGGCATTGGTAAGATAGGATTGGGATTTAGAATGTATAGCTTAAAGAAAGTCCCATTTCCGATTAACATGAGCAGATGAAGTCACCTGTCTCAAATTCCATGTTTCTTTACCACGTAAGGGGGTCGTATGGCCTAGTTTCATCCTGACCCATTTTTTACATTGCCTGGGTCTTAGTCACACCTCCTAGTCAGCTTCGCCACGTCAGCTCTGTACGACAAGATTGATTAACGTCAGAGATTTGGTAAGAATATATCAAAAAAAATGTTTGAAGCACAATCCTAACCCCCAATCCACCAACTAAACTAGCAAAACGATGGGATGTTTATGGCACAATAAATGATCGCATTTAGAAATTTAATAAACCAGTTAATGCCCGATCCCGCATTTGTTGCTACCTTGTGCACCGATTAGACAACAAAAAATTGAAATCACTAATAGACCACCCGCGCCCACGCCGTCATCCCACGATGAATCTAATTTTAACCATCTTTAAAGATCTGGCGATAGATTTAATGAAATTACACTAATAACCTGAATTGAATGGCTGATGCAAAAAGGTAAGTTAACTATTTTTTAAATCTCTAGAACCATTTTGAACGAATTCATTATGTGCACAAGTTCGATTCCAAAGAATCTGAAGGAGAAAAGCAAACGTCTTGAGACTGTACTAACCCTTTGACTATCAAAACCAGGTTTAACAAGATACAAAGGTATGTATTCAAGTTTGTCAATTCGTTGGCCGTAATATATGCATCTGGTTTTATTTCACAATCTCTAAACTATGTTCGAGCTATAGGTAAGATGACACTCAAAAATACAACCAGCAGACGCTCGTCGAGGGAACCCAAACTAAAATAAGTTGAAACAGGCGAAGGGTCCTCTCTAGGGACCGTGAGCTAGTTAGAGTACGCTCCTAGGGTAGAGCCTGTTATTAAAACATCAAAAAATAAATCTTTTGTCCAGACTCTGACCTTCGGTGATACAAAATCAAGCACCCGATCCAAAGTAATGCTCCCACAATGGGGGTATCTCTTCAACAGAATTAGCCGAGAAGAATACCTAGAGTATATCCCACACATCAACCGGGATGTGAGGGCGCTCGATGACCAAGTGTTCCCAAACATCCAACGGTCGTATTTACACATGGTAGTAAGAAGAGTTTTTGAAAATGCATAGAGTTTTTGAAATGGCTCATCGACCATACGGATGGGAAGAAGTGCTTTATCAAAGATGAGAATGGAGGATGTGTTAGAGTTTTCCTCCCAACAGAAGTCCAGAAATAATACAAGCTCAAGGACCCATAGGAGCATCTCAACACGGACTTCATGTTGAATTTCTATGAATTCCATGACACTAGTCGGTTGATGGCCTCATGGTGGAAGGAAGACAAGAAGTTCACTAACTAGAGCAATGGTTGGTACGTAAAATTAACCTAAGAGATCCATACATCTATTTGATGGCTCTCATCTGTCAGCTATATGGAGAAAAGGACTACTCCAAGTTTTTAGAAGCGTGGATGCCATTGGCATACACAGTGGCTATCTCCGAGAGTAGCTTGAACTAGGGAGCGATAATCTCAAAACAATTAAGCATTTTTGTACAATAGGCTCAGTTGTCGAAAGAAGGGGAGGCACCCACTTTCTACATGGCCTTGTACCTGCCCAATGTTATGTGCACAAGGAGTGTCTTCACCGGCATGAATTTAATCTAGCATGTTGCGGAGCTCCCTGTCCACATCTACTTTAGCATACTATGGTATAACATGTACAAGAAATCTTACGCACTCACCTGTTATGAATTCATCACCCGTATTCATTTTATTATTTTCAAGAAGGAATGCCCAAGATTATCTATAGCATCCAGGAAAATGGTAGAAACAACATTTTTGGTACTCATTGAGTCAATGCTGCCAAGTCAGTTGTCGTGCCTCATCATGTTCAAGGGAAGTTTCACTTCAAACCATCCATCTGCAGTATTACGAGTTTCCATTTTCTGTGTCAGTCCATACTCATTTGATCCACCATTTTACATCACTTTCCTATGTTATTTCCGTGTCACTGATGGGGGAATACATCAAGGGCCTCCTTTGATGAGCCTTTTCCTGTCGACTTCAACACATCATCTGGGAATTAGACTTAGAAACCAGTTAGTACCTTGGGACCTGCATGCCTCAATGGAAGGCCTCCTCACCTTCGTCAATAGGTTTACATCATTGACCTATGATCGGATGATTCCACAAATGCTTGACTTCGACTCATTTATTCACATTCACTGGATTGTACTAGGGTACCTTGGGAGTCATTGACATCACTGGTGATTTCCCTTGCACTTGTTAATGATTTATCTCATTGACTGGTAATCAAGTTGTTTCTATCGTGTTCGACATCAAAACATCTATTCACATGGTTATATTTGTACCGCATCGGGATCGGTAAGAATACCCTGGTTTGAGTATGCACTCTGATATCTACGTTAGCCAAGCTACGAAAGAGATCATTTGAGTATGCTGATATATATACTGTCACATAGATCCACATTATATTGGTCAGTGGCTATGTTTTATCATCTTGTAGCTCCATTGTGTATTTTTCATGGCTACGATCAGTTCATGTCATGGAGGTATGGATGCACATTGTATCTTTGGTGACCATATCCTTAGTCAATATTTTTCATGGATCCACAATGTATTGGTCGGCAGCCATGTATTGAGTCATCTTGTATTCCGAGCATAGGTATTCTTGCCTCGGAAATGGAATATTTATTAATATTATTTGATGGTTGTTTGCAGCTTCTTCCAAGTTCTGCAAATCCACACCCTTACATTAAAGGTTCGTAAAGTGTTTCGGCCATCATTCTCTCTTCTGACCTCACACTTTAGGGGGCATTATTTTACACCTGAAATTTGCACACCTAGCTACCTCACCCTAAGTGTCTTAAGTGTCATATAAGTGTCTCATACACCTTGACACCAAGGAATAACCTATGTCACAATCCCTAGTCAATGTGGAGGAGGAATATATTACATGAAGGCCAAAATACAAAGTGCACATGAATTATTATTAATATTCATGAAAAAGAAAGTAATTAAGTGTGAGAATCCACCTCACATTTGGTTTCCTATTTTTTAGGGAAGGTGGAGGATCTCATGGATGGTTGAAATATTTCCTCCTTAAAATCCTTGAGAGATATTTCCTACCTAAAATCCTTAAGAAATATTTTCTCCCTAAATATCTTAGAGATCCCTTTTTTAGTGGATCTGATGAGAAATCCTCTCCATGGTGGTTAAGCCTCCAAATCCTGTATAATGAGGGATTTCCATGGAGGAGGGAGGCATGGAGAAGTTTAGAGATACCAAACTTATGATCTCATAAGGAAGGAAGAAAATTGGAGGTATCAAACTTATGGTCTTGGGATCTTTGTGCAAGGGATGGATGAGGAGGACTTGGAGAGGCTGGTGCGACTTCATCAATGGTTTGTAAGTATCTTTTTTGAGTTCTCATTAATACATGTGCTTGGCCTATTTCCTTCAAGGTTGTGTACATTTGCATGAGCTTGTATTTTGGATAAATCTAGTTTTAAACTAATCATGGTAGAATAGGAAGTATGTTTTGTCTTTATGGTTTATTGGTTTGCAATATTTGTTGAAAGGCATGGGGATCAAGGATCAACTTGGAATGAGCGAGGAAAAACATTGTAAAAGGGTACTCATATCTTCTTCCTCTTTTCTATTGATTAGCTTGGCTATGTTTAAAGGAAATTAAGTCTTCAAAGTTAGCACTTTTCTGTCTTGGTCATAGGGGTCTAAGATCCAAGAGGGAATTCACCTGTCCGCAGGAGAATTTTCCTACAAAGGGCCAAGAAACTGTAAGGATTCCTGGAGCTAGGGAGTTAGAGAGGCTATTCCTAGTTGGTTGGGAGGTTCCTCAGTTTGGGCAGGATCCATCAACTTTAGGTTCAACATCATCAACTTTAGGTTCAACATCAGGTTGAGGTAAATACATTATGCATTTTCTTATGCTGATGTTCATTATGCTCATTATACTGTTGAACATTATTATTGTGCTGGAATAGTAAATAAAGAAGTAGGTTAGAAATAATTTATGTATTTATATTTATTCTTATGAGGATCTGTATGGCCTTACACTTGAGTAGTATCCTTTACCAGATAAAACCCTATATGAAAGTCGTAGGGTATGAAAGACTGCTTCTTTTCCTTGACCAATGTGGAGTTGTATCCCTTCAAGATAGTTTGATAGCATATTTCACCCACAACAAGTTGGTCTGGGACATGAGAAAGTAGGAGATGTGGTGCTCTGGTGGCCCCGAACACCCTGATGTAGGTCGATCGTTCGTCTAAATACCAATGGAAACCCTATAAACATCCATACACAAGAATCGCCCAAGCTAGACTACAACATAATAGAAGATTTAAAAAGATTAAAAGCAAATGTATCGGTCATGGACATGTGTAGAATTCCCCAACAAAAGGACTCTCTATTACAAGGCTTGAAGTCAGTAGAGACTCCTATAATAAACACTGACCAAGGAGAAAATCTATCCCCCACAGATCTAAGAAATAAACTAGTTGTAAACACTTACTCTGAAGATTAAAAAGGAAATCCTTTTGTCCCACCGTTCTTCCTAACATTTGAAGTCTTCAAAAAAAACCTCCGTAATTTTTTAGTTGACTCAGGGGCATATTCTAATGTTATACCATTATCTATCTACAAGAAGTTAAACATAGTCCCCCTCAAAAGTGATAAAAATGTGATACAACTGGACAAAACCCAGGTGAAAGTTATGGGTGAAATCAAGGATGTCATGATCAGAATGGTGACACACACAAAATTTGTTCAAGTAATCGACGTCACTGTAGTAGATATACCATAATCTTATGGACTGCTAATTAGTCGAGATTGGTCTAAGAAGTTGAATTGATACTTTCGAACAGACTGGGCTCACCTTTGGTTTCCATTAAAGGCACAGGCAAACATGATCATGATAGATAGGGAAATGTATCTAAAACATACTGTCATCAATTTAGAAGCCCTCAACGAACCCTCTTCAGTAGATTTCCCCGTACTAGGAAACTACTTCTATGATTTTGATTTCGGTAATTTCTCCCCTCTCTCATCTGATGTTCCTCTTACTCAAAACTATAAAATGCTTTTTCAAGAAAATGTACCAAGAGCGGCAGAAGAAACCTTATTTTGTTAAGAACCTATGTTGGAAACCACAAAGAAAATAGGTGGAGAGGAAGACGTTAGTAGGAGAGGAGAAGTTGATGGTTCTCACTCACAATTTTGGACCTTGTACTTTAATGGGTCTAAGTCGCAAGAAGGATCAGGAGCGGGGTATATCCTCATTGATCTAAAAGGTAAATGAAATTTCAAGTCCTGCAGACTAGAATTTGAATGCACTAATAACACCGCTGAATATGAAGCTTTAGTGCAAGAGCTAAAAAAATCCATATACTTAAATGTTAAAGAACCAAGTGTTTTTGGAGACTCTAAAATCATCGTTAGGCAAGTAAGGAATATTATACATTGTAACTCTCCCCACCTGAGGAATTATCAACAGGAAGTGCACAAGCTAATAGAACATTTTGAAGCTTTCAACATTACAACGATCCCCAGAATCAAGAACACTCTTGTTTATTCCATGGCCATTTTTGCCTCAAGGCTATCCCCTTTAGAAGGCTATGAAGCCTCCTGGTTCATTGTGGAACTAATCTACAAAACATCAGTGCCCAAAAATATTTATAATTGGAAGGTCTTTGAAGGAGAGGAACAAATCATAAACTTCTTAACCAATCATGAAAATTTTAAAGATTTGGATATTGACGAGAAAATATTTCAGGAGAAACTAGTAGAAATTGGTCTCCATGAACAAAGAGATGAAACAGATCAATCGACTGACAAACCAAGGTTTCACACGATACCGAAAGGGCTAGCCAATTTAGAGAACCTCTTTGACTTAAGGGAAAGATTTAAAGGGTCAACAAACACAAAGACAGGGAGTTGATGTCCCATGTATGAGACTATAAATCTAGGAACCCCAGAGAACCCTAAGAATATAAATCTTGGAAAGACAGTGTCTAAAGAAGAAATGAAAGCCTATCTCAAATGTTTAAGAGAATATCAAGATGTTTTCATGTGGTCCTATTGAGATCTGAAGACTTATGACACTCGCATCATTCAACACACAATCCTATTAAAACCCGTAGTAAAACACTTCCAACAAAAGCTTCGGAGGTACCACCCATCTCTAGAACCCCTCATGTGTTAGGAGTTAAAGAAATTACTAGACGTAAAAATTATCTTTCAGGTTATACACTCTGCCTGGGTAGCAAATTTGGTTTCCATCAGGAAAAAGTCTGGGGAGATATGCCTATGTGTGGATTTCAGAAACCCAATCCCACCAATGGAGAAACTCTTGCAGACTGTGTCTGGTTCTAAGGTTGTTTCCCTACTGGACAGTTTTTCAGGTTACAACCAAGTTCTAGTTTCAGAGGAAGACCGATTGAAAACTACCTTCTGAACCAAGTGGGGAACCTTTTGCTTATAAATGCATTCCCTTTGGGTTAATGAATGCAGGGGCAACCTTCCGAAGGGCCATGGATGTCACTTTTCAAGGACTAATCAACAAGTGTGTAGTAGTTTATTTGGATGATGTGGTTGTGTATTCAAAGAATAAAGAATATGACATCCAACACCTAACCCAGATTTTCGAGAGGTGTAGGAAATAAAGTATATCTTTAAACCCTAAGAAAACTATTTTTTGTGTCAAGGAAGGGAAACTACTAGGTCATATTATATCTCAAGCAAGAATTCACATAGACCCAAAATGAATTGAGGCAATAGCTCAACTTCCCTTACCCCACAACAAAAGTTCTATGCAACCCTTCTTTGGGAAAATCAAGTTTTTGAGAAGTTCACCTCTCATTTCACTGAAAATATGAAACCCTTACAAAAAATGATCTAAAACGATGTTGATTTTAAGTGGGATGATGAACGAAAAAATTCTTTTAGCAATATTAAGACTACAATATCTCAAGCTCCATTGTTGCGAAGTCCCGACTTTAGAAAATATTTTTTCCTCTATACTTTTGCCTCCGGCCAATTGTTAGCTGCAATATTGACTCAAATTCAGGATGATGACAATAATGAGGCGTCAGTCTCATTTATGAGCACTAATCTCCATGGGGCCAAACTAAAATACCCCGCTATAGACAAACATGATTATGCAATGTACAAGGAAGTAAAACATTTCAGATATTACATCCTAAAAAACCACACCAAAGTCATTGTGCCTCATCCTTCATTTTGATCCCTATTCATTAAACAACATATGGGGGAAAGAAGAGGAAATTGGATGGCAGTGGTCCAAGAATTTTATCTAGATATAAAACATGCCAAACTGGTTAAGGGGCAAAGATTATGTAAACTGGCAGTTGAAGCCTAGGACCAAGTAAATGAAGACCTGAGGTGGGAGAGCGAATTGGCATTATGGTGTAGTGAAGATTTATATATTCCCTCAGGGCAGGAGTCTTGGTATGGGAAATTAACTTATCTCCTACATAATAGGACTTGCCCATCAAACCTAAACCCTAAGGAAAGGAGATCTCTCAAAGTAAAATCGACACAATATCGCATCATAAATTCGGTGCTCCTCCACGTTAATTATGATGGGGTACTTTTAAGATGTGTCTAACGTGAAGACATAGACATGGTTTTGAAGGAGCTCCACGATGGTCCTGCAAGTGGAAACTTTACAGAGAATACCATTGCTCACAAAATACTGAGAGCCAACTATTATTGGCCTACTTTGTTTAGAGATGCTCACACATACGCTAGAAACTGTAAAACTTGTCAAATGAGTGTGGGGAGGGGAAACAGAGTAGTTGTCCCACTCCAACCTATGGTCGTCCATAGACCATTCAAGCAATGGGTGTTAAATTTCATAGTATAAATTACATTGAGTTCTTCAAAACAACATAGATACATACTAACTGCCACAAATTATTTCACGAAATGGGTAGAGGACGTCCCTTTGAATCATGTAAACAAAAAGGTGGTAATCCAATTCATAGAAAACAGTTATTAACAGGGTTTGGTATGCCTTATGTTCTTGTTTTTTATAATTCCACTTACTTTTCTTCCACCCTATTAACAATTTTTTCTCTAGACAAAGGAATCATAATCAGATACTTTGCAAACTACTATCCACAGGGGAATGGAGTGGCAGAATCCACCAATAAGAACCTAGTGAGGATATTAAAGAAAACAGTTGCAGACAACTAGAGGAATTGGCATAGTTCACTTCATAATTCCTTATGGGTCGATAGAGTAACACCCAAGGAAGCTATCGGTAATTCCCCATACTTTCTAGTATATGGACAAGAGGCCATTCTCCTGAACGGACTATATCTTCCATCTCTTCAGATTTCTTAGGGTTCTAGAGGACAACCATCATCGGTTATTTAACAAAGAATTGATACCAACCTCATGCTGGAAGACGAAAGGGAGAAATAAAAATCAAATTTCATTGCTCATCAACAGATAGTTAAAAGGTGGTTTGACAAGTATAAGGCCAAAGAGAAGAATTTTTTAGTAGGAGACTTAGTCCTGAAATGGGACAGAACGAATGAGTCGAAGGGAAAACATTCAAATTTTTAGAATCTATGGCTCGAACCTTTTCAGGTAGCCAATAAACTTAGGGAAGGCACGTATCGGTTGCAAAATATGAGGGGGGAACCTGACACCCTCCCAGTGAATGGTCAAGCCCTAAAAGAATATTTCTGTTAAAGAAAAAAAAAATGCATGTGTTTTCATGTTATTTTATTTCTTAGGTTGATTGCAAAACCCTTTAATTTTTTTTTTGTTTTATTTTTTGTCATGTTGTTTGCACTTTGAAGTTTTTTTCTGCAAGGTGTCGATTGAACTTAATCAATATGATGTAGCAAACTCTGTTCCAGACTCATGCTTACAAGCAACACCAGAAACGTTGAGTGAATTGTTGTTGTATTAATCGAGTTTTGCATCTAACCTTTGCAAAAAAACAACCTTGGAAAGTGATGAAGTGTCTACCTGGTGGTCTAGTAAAACCTAAAGGGAAAGATGGTAAGATGGAAAGAACCACATGTACCTCAAGAAAAATCTAGCAAGCTTCACCTTAACCATCTCATCTTGCAGATAACAGATGTCCTCCTCTCCCACTCGCTCAGGGAATTCTTTCGAAATAAATGAATTATATCAAATGAGTGCAAAGTAGGAGAGGGTATGCAGATAACTTTTTCGGGGCTATGGACACTCGCTGGAAGCAGAGCAAGGCCTGTGACATCAAGGTGACTCTATTGGGGCTATGGACGCTCGGTGATAGTGTAGCAACACCACTGCAAGTGAATGATGTTAACTAAAGGCCTAGTTCCAGTGAATTATTTAGTCGTCTCTTGTCAAAAGGGAGCATGGGTCATGGTTAAAAGGAACAAAGGTGTGATAAAGGTTGAAACCCTGCAGGCAGGCCCAGATTCACCCACTGGGGGAATTGCAAATGAAAGGATATAAGAGAATCTGATAAAAACAAACCAGTCAAGTTCTTAACTAGCTTCTACATTCGCTAAGCCCAGGGAAGGAACAAAGATTCTGCTTTCGCCCAGCAAGTCATCATTTGTTGAGCACTCAACACACCCTAAAATCCTTATGAAATTTTTTCACTTTGTGGGTACCACTTGTTTGAATTCACTACCTGAATCAATTTCATTTTGGGAAATGGTTTATCTTTGTTTTTTTTTCATGACTCCTATCATCAAGTCAAGTTTGTTTGAACTTGTGAAACCTCATGTCTAAAATAACTTGACACCCAAATTAAGGATCAACAGGTAACACTACACCTAACTCACCCAGGTTCGGTGTCGGAAAAATTCAAGAAAGTAAAGGGATAACACAGTTGCAACATTCGTCGAGCACCAATCCCCATTAGCATCAACAAAAGGAGGATTTTTTGTGTGTAAGTTATTCACACAAAGTTTCAAGAGATAGTCGATCCCCTTCAGCATCGACAAAAGGACATGAAGGATAAACATTGACAAAGGAAGTAAAGAAATCATCGATATTCGATGATCAATTAGCTTTATCACAGTCAGGGAAATCCAGAAAAGTTAAAACAATTTTTTTTCTCTATGACAATCATAACGTTGATTCCCAATCCCCGATGTGTTTTCAGCATCAGGAAGTTTTTGAGAGAGTCGATCCGAGAGCACTTGGGTAGGTTGATTGTTGATCGTCGATCCTTGATACTTGTCGGCATCGATAAGATAGGATTGGGTTTTAGAATGTATAGCTTAAATAAAGTCTCATCTCCGATTAACAAGAGAAGATGAAGTCACCAGTCTTGAATTCCATGTCTCTTTACCACATAAGGGGGTCGTACGTCCTAGTTTCATCCTAGGCCATTTTTTAGGCTCCCTGGGTCTTAGTCACACCTCCTAGTCATATTTTCAATGCCATCTCTATACCACAAGATCAATCGGCATCAGACATTTTGCAAGAAGATATCAATGAAAATGTTTAAAGCACAATCCTGACCCCTGGTCCACCAACTAAACTAGTGAAATGATGGAATGTTTGTGGTATAAGACACGATCAGATTTGGACATGTAATAGAACAGTTAATGCTTGATCACGCATGTGTTTCTACCTCATGCGTCTATTAGACAACAACAATTTGAAATCATTGATAGACCACCCTCTCCCATGCTGTCAACCCACGATGAATTTAAGTTTAAACATCTTTGAAGATCTGGCAGCAGATTTAACGAAATTACACTCATAACCCGAATTGAATGGCTGATGAAACAAGGTAAGTTCATTCATGTTTAAATATCTAGAACGGTTTTGAATGAATTCATTCTGTGCGCAAGTTGAATTATAAAGCATCCGAAGGAGAAAAGTGAACGTCTCGAGACTGTATCAATCCTATGATTATCAAAACCAGGTTTAACAAGCTATAGAGGTACGTATTCAAGTTTTTCAATTCGTTGGTCGTAATATACGCATCCATTTTTCTTGCACAATCTCTAAAATATTTTCTAGTTGTAGGTAAGATGTCATCAAGAAATCCAACCACCAGACGCTCCTTGAGGGAACCCAAACTAAAAGAAGTTGAAACAAGTGAAGGGTCCTCTCCAAGGACTGCGAGGCAATTGGAGTACACTCCCAGGGTAGAGCCTATTATTAAAACATCAACAAAGAAATATTTTGTCCAGCCTCTGGCCTTCAGTGATACAGAAGAAAGCACCGGATCCAATGTAATTCTCCCATAGTGGGGATATCTCTTCAACAGAATTATTCCAGAATAATACCCATAGTATATCCCACACAATGCCCCGAATGTGAGGGTGCTCGATGAACAGGTGTTACCGAACATCCGACGGTCATATTTACACATGGTGGCAAGAAGCACCCCAATTTTCCCTTGCATAGACATACTGAAATGTCTCATCAACCATATGGACGAGCATAATTTATTGATCAATGATGAGAATGGAAGATGTGTCGAATTTTACCTCCTAATAGAAGTCCAGAAATACTACAAGATCATGGACCCAAAGGAGCGGCTCAACACATAATTCTTGGTGAAGTTCTATGAATTCCATGACACCAACTGGTTGGTGGCCACATGGTGGAAGGAAGACAAGAAGTTCACTAAACAGAGAAATGGTTGGTATGGGAAAATTAACTTGAGAGAGCCATACATCTATTTGATGGCTCTCATTTGTCGGTTATATGGAGAAAAGGACTGCTCCAAGTTTTTAGAAGCATGGATGTCCTTGGCATACATAGTGGCGATCTTCGGGAGGATCTTGAACTAGGGAGTGATAATATCAAAACAATTAAGCATCTGTGTACAACAGGCTCAAACATTGAAAGAAGGGGAGGTACCCACTTTCTACATGGCCTCATATTTGCTTGATGTCATGTGCACAAGGAATGTCTTCACTGACATGAATTTAAGTTGTCATGTTGCAGTGCTCTTGGTCCATGTCTACTTTAGCATACTATGAGAGAATAGGTACAAGAAAACTTACGCACTCATCTGCGATGAATTCATCATTCATATTCATTTATTATTTTCAATAAGGAATGCCCAAGATTATCTATACCAGCCAAGAAAATCGTATCAAAAGTAGGCCATTGGTATTTAGACAAACAATCAACCTACATCAGGGTGTTTGGGGCCACTGTAGAACCACATATCCTACCCACTCATTTCCAAAACCGGATTTTTGTGGGAGAAATATGCTATCGGACTATCCTGCGGGGCTATAATGCCACATTGGTCAAGGACAAGAAGTGGGATTTCATACCCTACGACTTTCATATAGAGTTTTATCTAGTAAAGGATACTTCTCAAGCTAAACAATAAGGTTTGATCCAACTTGAATTCAAATTCCCGACAGGACGATTCTGCAAGCACAACCCTAAAGTCTTGGTCCTCCAACATGCTTCATAGGTATTGTCATGTTGCTCGTACGCTCATGATAAGTTTGAGGATGAGATTTTCACAGAGTGCGCCCACGACTAGGATGCGGTGGTGTAGATAATGGCCAATCCAAACATGACCAATTTCAAAGCCAAGAGCATGCATGAGTAGGTGGAAACAATAGAGCAGTCAACTCAAGAGGCCCTTAGAGCCAGGGAAGAAATCAAAACAATAGAGACAACAAAGGAGAAGATAAGGGGATTACTCTTGCTATAAGGGGAACATAGGATCATCAATCAATTGAAAAATGACCATGATTTGATAGAAATGATGAGGATTCCCACTGATAACCCAATTGAAAGCCAAGGGGAACCAAGTAACCTAGAGCCGATGTGATTTGAAGAAATCACCAGGTCAGAAAACCTTGATGTTCCACCACCACAGATCGGATCACTAGGGGATATTTTGACCCATCCCGAGATACTGAGGACATCAGAGAGAACACATGTACCAATTCCCTTATTCTATTTGATATCCATCTATGATGATGAGGAGAGTTTAGAGGTGTCCCTGGTCACTCTAGTGCAAATTACAAAGCAAAAATAACCCAAGAGAGCGTCCACCCCAGGTCCTGATGCTCCAAGTCAGAGTCGTTCACAGAGCGAATATGAAGTAGAAATTTCCTTGGACTCTGAGCCACTCAACATACTAGAAACCCTAATGGACAACTCGAGGGATGATCTAGGATTGGGTGAACAAGAAGAAGGAATTGCACAAGAGGAAATCATCATTTCAAGATTCGATTACCAAGTAAATACCAAATGTTAAGCCCCAATATTGTCTCATTACCCCTTAATTGGGGCATATTATATTAGTAATGTTATTTTATTTATGTCGACTTTAGGCCATTAGTTGTAATT
>JZKD02S1359257.1:377762-411784 GCA_000966675.3 Picea glauca
GGGGTAAAAGGAGGTTGCCCCCTCGAAGAGGCTTATTATCTGAAATTATCTCTTTTTCAAGGCGTTGAGTACTTTTCCTAAGGTTTTTCTATGCTATATTGATGTTTGTTTCTTATCACCGAACCTACCCTCGATTACTCGGTTTTGTCCAGTACCTTACCACATGATGAGCAACAACCAGAGGCTAAGCCATAGGGACATACAAAAGAGGTTCAAGAACCCAACCTTGAACATATATACACAGTTGAGAGCCTCAAAAATACTCTTACTTGGGGAGAACAACAAATCAACGAACTTGTTGATGAGGTCGGCAATATACAAACAATTGCCTATGACCGAAACAGGAAAGACATAATGAAGAGAACCACTAAGAAAAGGAGGCTTACGTTGGACAGTTCAATCCTCATCACCATAAAGGAGAAATTGATTATCATAGAGAATGCCAAGATGTTTGAGCTTATCAGTGGAGGGATGGCGATCACAGATGCCACCCTAGATAGAGCGACGAAAGATGAAGAGGAACTAGCCACTACACTAAAGGAGTTGTACAATATGCGCCATTTGGCGAAATATTATCAGGACTCCACATAGGCTACATTGTTTTTAAGAAGTGAGTTCCAATATGCCTATAGAAAATTCATGAGTTAACGACACCTTTTCATTGCAGGGATAGTCGAATTCCAAGAAGATACCCTTATGGCGCTAAGAACTTTCAAAGATGTGGAAATATGGTATGAGAAGGCCCACCAAGCAATGGAAAGAATTGAATACATCAGTGTGGTTCAAAAGGGTTGAGATGTCGAAGAGCATGTCATTCAGGTGTTGAGGGACAACATCATAGATCGGATAAGGAAAGAGACAGAATACTAGGTGAAAATGGCCCAAGAAACTCAGTGAGAGATTCAAGAGAAATGGGTTGATTGCGAAAGAAGTTGGGTCAAGATTAATCGAGAGATGAAATACATCAATTTCCCAGAATTTAGCTCACCCAAGGAATTTGTCGACTTTCATGACATAGTCAAACAACATGCAGAACAAGACTCGACATGGACTGCAGAGATAGAAAAGGTGGTGAATATGGTGCCAGGACAAGTACAATAGTTAATGGATCACTCGATCAAGGCTCAAATAGTATTACAACAGTTAAGTGTTAAAATAGTCAAGTATCGGGCATGGGAAATAGAAGTAAAGGAGATCCTTTCAGCCCCAATGGACCAACACAGATTCCCATATGCCAAAACATGCGAGGAACTCTTTATAAAATGGTCACAGTATGAGAAGAGTCATCCACTTCAATGAAACCATTCAATGACTCTTAGAAGACAGAGAGATGGAAGCACCATGTGGCAATGTTTTGTTTTACTTAGCTTGCACTTTTGATAGTTATTTTTATTTAATGATTTGTTATAAATAAGAGGATCGACCTTTTAGAAAAGATCGATGGTGTTGGAAAAGACCCTCATTTTTGGAATTGTAAATAACCATTTCAGAACTACCTTAATTGGGAAGTCATGTTTAGGACAAAAGAAAAACTTTTGTTTTTCATCAAAGGCATGTGTGATTGGATTTGAGGAGGAACTACTTCTAGCTGTGTTTCATGAATTGATGTTGTAATGAGTAAGAGTTTTTTAATCTATTGATAAGTTAGTTGATTCAATATTTTTATGTGGTTCTTTTTCTTAATGATGGAAAGAAAATCGTTGTGCTACTGTGTGATTGTTGATTAGAGCTAAGGAAACTATTTTTCTTGCCATCGTTTTATCGCATGTATGTTTTCTTTCAATAATTGCATCTCAGTCAATAATTGAAATACCAACAAGTTGATGTATTAGTCCTAGACTTGTCATAGGTGTAAAAATCTTTGTCTCCATTCTTGATCATGAGGGTGATCCCAAGCTCAACCTTCTTCAGTAGTTAAGATTCCCCTTTTAACCAGCTGGTTTATACTAGCACACATATTTTTAGCAGACCCACCTAATAAAATAAAATACAAAAGAGAATGTTTAAACTGAAGAAGGAACTTTCATAAGAAGACATCATGTCAATCACTACGTAAAGACCATCGATTATTTGTCTGGATCGACAGATCTGGAGAACCATCCCATTATCAAACACTACAGAGTCTACTTGGGCCTCGATGGCGGGTTTGGTTCCTATTGTTGAGTTAAAGGGACTTAGGACCCCTCAATAAAATTGGCACTAGAAGGAGGGCCTAAATGAATGAATGGCTAACGATATTTTTGATATAATATTTCACACAACCTATAAATTCAAAACATCCCACATGCATGGCTAGTCATTCTCAAGACATCCTACACACTGAGTACTCCTGAAATGAGTAACTCACCCTAGTAAGTGGAAGAAAATTTATTCCCTGAAATACCTTAAGCTCTTCCCCATGAGGAGTTAAACCAATTCAGAAGAGTCACAAGATCTTATGCCCAAAAAATTGGAGCACTACCCTTAGTTGCGTTACTTTCTCACAGAAAAAAGTAAGCAAATCAGTGGTTGACACCCTTGACCAGGTTTTTGTTCACATAGTAGAAGACCTGATAGATTTCACCCTCATCGAGATGGAACATCCCCTCAATCTAATACCTGAAACACCAGCTGGTGACTTCTCTGTGCCCGACGATTTTGAGTCTGATGAGGAAGGGTTTAACTTGGAATGTTCAACTTCAGAGTTAGATCACATGGAGGATAATAATGATAATAATGAAGAAAGGGGAAACCCACCTCAGATTAATCAACATTGGTTGTCCAGAGATTCTCTGGAAATCCTCAGAGAAGTACATAACCTTCCCCGACATCCAAAAAAGTTACTCCCTAAATTTGACCCTGAAACCTCAGGATTTCCTGAAGACCATATCAAAAAATGCATACTAGCTATTAGACTGATGAATCTCCAACATGAAGACCTACTATGCAGAATTTTCCCCTATGCATTTGAGAATTAGGCCTCCACGTGGTATTTTAACCTGCCTGTAGGGTCCATAACTAGTTGGACGAAGTTTCAAAAGGATTTTTTAGACAAATTTGCATAAGAAACCACTATAGGAGCTTTGATGGCTGATTTGTTTGCCGCCACCATGAGCTCAAAAGAGAAGGTTAAAGACTTCAATCAATGATTCACCACTATCCTAAAAAAAATTCAACCCGAAGCTAAACCCACTCAGGAGTTTCAAATCGAGGTATACGTTAATGCTCTCCCTGCTTCCATTTCCATGTTTGTAAAAAGGGCTACCAAAACAACTCTAGCTGAGAATTTTGAGGAATCCAAAACAATTTAATTCCAAATGAATGGATGTAAAGAGGGTCAGGTCTCACTATTTAATAAAGAATCTCAACCTCCACCTAGGAGAGGACTCTTGTTGACCAGACCCCCAGGGAAACAAGCATAACAAGGTCGTGAAAAGGGAAGTGAAGACATAGAAAACCTACAATGGATGATAAAGAAATTTTCAAATGAAATCATAGACATGAAAAGAAGTGCAGGGAAGGAAACCAAGGCCAAAGGCCCTATACACCTTTGTTTAAAATAAACCCACAGTTTAAAGAAATATAATGTCCCCCAGCCAACTTAAACATCGACCTGGGAAATGTAGCATCTAGCTCTTTCTGTACCTATCACCAAGAGAAACATTCTGAAAGAGGCTGTCTACAATGGGTGCATGCCATCAATTTGATGGCCAATTAGTTTCTCTTACCAAACAATCAAGTGATTCAGTGATGAATATTGTTGATCAGGAAGAAGTTGACTTGTCGGAAGAAACAACCATGCTGCTATGGGATCTCGACTTGTCGATGCCTTTCGAAGACATATTTGAGGTTCAAGAACCACCCGCTAAGGTTTTGACTGTGCAAACGTAAAGTAGGGGTCAACTGATCTCAAATGATCTTACCACTTCCCAAAATTCGAGAGGAAAACCAACATCTGATCACCCGAAAGCACCTTTTGTCTCCCAAATAAGCCCTATAAACATCCATACATGAGAATCGCCCAAGCTAGACTACAACATAGTACAAGATTTAAAAATATTAAGAGAAAATGTATCGGTCATGGACATGTGTATAATTCCCCAACAAAAGGACTTTATGTTACAAGCCTTGAATTCAATAGAGACTCCTATAAAAAACACTGACCAAGGAGAAAATCCATCCCCCATGGATCTAGTAAATAAACTAGTTGCAAACGCTTGCTCTGAAGATGAAAAAGGAAAGCCTTTTGTCTGACCGTTCCTCTTGACATTTGAAGTCTTCAATAGAAACCTATATAATTGTTTAGTTGATGCAGGGGCATCCTCTAATGTTATTCCATTATCTATCTTCAAGAAGTTAAACACATTCCCCCTCAAACATGATAAACATGTGATACAACTGGACAGAACCCAGGTGAAAGTTATGGGTGAACTCAAGGATGTCATGATCAGAATGGAGACACACCCAAAAAAATTTCAAGTAAGCAACATCATTGTAGTAGATATACCAAAAGCTTATGGACCGCTACTTAGTCGAGATTGGTTCAAGAAGTTGAATGGATAATTTAGAAAAAACTGGGCTCACCTTTGGTTGCCATTAAAGGGACATGAAAACATGATCAGGATCAATAGGGAAAGGTATCTAAAACATACTATCATCGATTTAGAATCCCTCAACTAACCCTCTTCATCATATTTCCTCGTACTAGGCAATTACTCCTGCGATTCTAATTTCAGTAATTTCTCCCCCCTCTCATCTGATGGTCCTCTTACTTGAAACTCCAAAATGACTTTTCAAGAAAATGTATCGAAAATGACGGAAGAAACCTTCTTATGTCAAGAACCTCTGTTGGAAACCACAAAGCAAATAGATGGAGAGGAAGAAGTTAGTAGGCAAGGAGAAGCTGATGGTTCTCACTCATGAATTTGGACCTTGTACTTTGATGGGTCTAAGTCACAAGAAGGATCAAAAGTGGGGTGTATCCTCAATGATCTGAAAGGTAAATGAAATTTCATGTCCTGCAGACTAGATTTCGAATGCACTAATAACACCACCAAATATGAAGATTTAGTGCAAGGGATAAATAAATCCATGGACTTAAATGTTAAAGAGCTAAGGGTTTTTGGAGACTCTAAAATCATCGTTAGGCAAGTAAGGAATACTATACATTGTAACTCTCCCCACTTGAGGAATTATCAACAGGAAGTGCACAGGCTAATAGAACATTTTGAAGCTTTTAACATTACATTGATCCCTAGAATCAAGAACACTCTTGTTGATTCCCTGACCATTGTTGCCTTGAGTCTATCCCCTTTAGAAGACTATGAAGCCTCCCATTTCATTGTGGAACTACTCCACAAACCATCGGTGACCAACAATATTTCTAATTGGAAGGTATGTGAAAGAGATGAACAAATCATAAACTTCATAACCAATCCTAAAAATTTTAAAGATCTGGTTATTGACATTGAAATATTTCAGGTGAAACTAGTAGAAATTGTTCCCCATGAACAAAGAGTTGAAACAGATCAATAGGCTGACAAACCAAGGTTTCACAACATACCTAAAGGGCTAACCAATTTAGAGAACCTCTTTGACTTAAGGGAAATATTTAAAGGGTCAAAAAACACAAACACAAGGAGTTCATGTCCCATGTACGAGACTATAAATATAGGAACCCTAGAGAACCCTAAGAATATAAATCTTTGCAAGACAGTGTCTAAAGAAGAAAGGAAAGCCCATCTCAAACTTTTTAGAGAATATCAAGATGTTTTCTTGTGGTCCTACAGAGATTTTAAGACTTGTGACACTCGCATCATTCAACACACAATCTAGTTAAAACTTGCAGTAAAACCCTTCCAACAGAAGCTCCGGAGGTACCACCTATCTCTGGAACCCCTCATGTGTTAGGAGTTAAAGAAATTACTAGACGCAAAAATTATCTTTCAGTTTGGACACTTTGCCTAGGTAGAAAATTTGGTTCCTGTCAGGAAAAAGTCTGGGGAGATCCGCTTGTGTGTGGATTTCAGAAACCTCAACAGAGAATCTGAAAAGGAAAAATACCCAATCCCACCGATGGAGAAACTCTTGCATATCGAGTCTAGTTCTGAGGTTTTTTCCCTGCTAGATGGTTTTTTAGTTTACAACCAAGTTCTAGTTTAAGAGGAAGACCGATTGAAAACTACCTTCTGAACCAAGTGGGGAACATTTTCTTATAAGCACATGCCCTTTGGGTTAATTAATGCAGGGGAAACCTTCCAAAGGGATTTGGATGTATCTTTTCAGGGAACAATAAAAAATTCTATAGTAGTTTATTTGGATGGCATGATTATGTATTCAAATAATAGAGATCACATCCAACACCTAACCAAGATTTTCGAGAGGTGTAGGAAATACAGTATATCTTTAAACCCTAAGAAAACTAATTTTGATGTCGAGGAAGGGAAAATACAAGGTAATATTATATCTCAAGAAGGAATTCACATAGACCCTGAACAAATTAAGGAAATAGCTCAGCTTCCTTTACCCCACAACAAAAGGGCTATGCAATCCTTCTTTGGGAAAATAAATTTTGTGATGAAGTTCACCCCCGATTTTGCTGAAACTATCAAACCCTTACAAAAAATGATCCACAGAAATGTTGAATTTAAGTGGGATGATGAAGGAAAAAGTGCATTCAGAAATATTAAGACTGCAATATCTCAAGCTCCGGTGTTGCGAAGTCTCGACTTTAGCAAATATTTTTTCCTCTATAATTTTGCCTCCGACCAATCGTTAGTTGCAATATTGACTCAGAAGGATGATAACAATAATGAGGCACTGGTCTCATTTATGAGCACTAATATCCAATGGGCCAAACTAAATTACCCTGCTATAGACAAACAAGGTTATGAAGTGTACAAGGAAGTAAAACATTTCAGATCTAACATCCTAAAAAACCACACCAAATTCATTGTGCCTCATCCTGCATTCTGATCCCTATTCACTAAACAAGAGATGGGGGAAATAAGAGGAAACTGGATAGTAGTGGTCCAATAATTTGATCTAGATATAAAACCTGCCAAACTGGTTAAGGGACAAGGATTATGTAAACTGGCAGTTGAAGCCCAGGACCAAGTAAATGAAGACCCCAGGTGGGAGAACGAATTTTCATTATGGTGTAGTGAAGCTTTATATGTTCCCCATGGGTAGGAGTCTTGGTATGGGAAACTAAATTTTCTCTTGCATCATGGGACTTGCCCATAAAACCTAAACCCTAAGGAAAGGAGAGATCTCAGACTAAAATAGGCACAATATCGCCTCATAAATTTTGTGCTCTTCTGCATTAATTATTATGGGGTATTTTTAAGATGTCTCGAACATGAAGATGCAGAAAAGTTTCTAAAGGAGCTCCATGATGGTCCTACAGGTGGAAAATTCGCCGAGAATACCACCGCTCACAAAATACTGAGATCTGGCTATTATTGGCCTACTCTATTTAGATATGCTCGCACATACACTAGGAACTGTAAAACTTGTCAAATGAGCGTGGGGAGGGAAAAGAGAACATTTGTCCCACTCAAACCTATGGTCATGTCCAAACCATTCGAGCAATGGGCGTTAGATGTCATAGGATAAATTACACTGGGTTCTTCAAAACAACATAGATACATACTGATTGCCACAAATTATTTCACGAAATGGGAAGAGGTCGTCCCTCTGACTCATGTAAACGAAAAGGTGGTAATTCAATTCATAGAACAACAATTGATTACAAGGTTTAGTATGCCTTCTGTTCTTGTTTTTTATAATGCCGTTTAATTTTCTTCCACCCTATTAACATATTTTTCTCTAGACAAAGGAATCATAATTAGATACTCTGCAAACTACTATCCACAGGGGAATGGAGTGGCATAATAATCCAATACAAACCTAGTGAGGATATTAAAGAAAATAGTTGCAGAAAACCAGAGGAATTGGTATAGTTCACTTCATAATTCCTTATGGGATGATAGAGTAACACCCAAGGAAGCTATAGGGAATTCCCCATACTTTATGGTACACTGACAAGAGGCCATTTTCCCGAACGGGCTATATCTTCCATCTCTTCATCTTGCTCAGGGTTCTAGAGGACAACCCTCTTTGGTTATTCAACAAAGAATTGATACCCTCCTCATGTTGGAAGAAGAAAGGGAGAAAGAAAAATCAAAGTTCATTTCTCATCAACAGATAGTTAAAGGGTGGTTTGACAAGCATAAGGACAAAGAAAATAATTTTTAAGTAGGAGACTTAGTCCTGAAATGGGACAAAGAGAATGAGCCGAAGGGAAAACATTCAAAGTTTTAGAATCTATGGCTCAAACCTTTTCTGGTAGCCAAGAAACTTGGGGCAGACATGTATCGGTTCCAAAATCTGAGGGGGGAACCTGACACCCTGCCAGTGAATGGCCAAGCCCTAAAACAATATTTTTGTTAAAGAAAAAAAATGTGTGTGTTTTCATGTTATTTTATTTCTTAGGATGATTACATAACCCTTAATTTTTGTTTTCGTTTTTGTCATGTTGTTTGCGCTTTGAAGTTGTGTTCCGCAAGGCATCAGTTGACCTTAATCAATATGGTGTAGAAAACTCTGTTCCAGACTCATGCTTACAAGAAACACACGAAACGTTGAGTGAATTGTTGTTATCTTAATGGAGTTTTGCATCTAACCTTTGCAAATAAACAACCTTGGAAAGTGATGAAGTGTCCATATGGTGGTGTGGAAAAACCTGAAGGGAAATATTGTAAGTTGGAAGGGACCACATGTACCTCAAGATAGATATATAAATTTTCATCGTAACCATCTCATCTTGCAGATAACAGATGTCCTCCTCTCCCACTTCCAAAGGGAATTCTACCGAAATAAATCAGTTATATCAAATGAGTGAAAATTGAGAGAGGGTATGCAGATAAATCCGTTGGGGATATGGATGCTCACTAGCAGCGGAGCAAGGTCTGTGACATTGGGGTGACTCTATCAGGGCTATGGACACTCACTGGTAGAGGAGAAACACTGCAACAAGTGAATGATGATAACTAAAGGCCCGGTGCCAGTGAATTATTTACTTGACTCTTGTTGAAAGGGAACATGGGTCATGGTTAAAAGGAACAAAGGTGGGATAAAGGTTGAAACTCTGCAGGCAAGCCCAGAGTCACCCACCGAGGGAATTGAAAATGCAAGTATAGAAGAGACTCTAATAAAAAAAAACTAGTCAGGTTCTTAACCAGCTTCTGCATTAACTAAGCCCGGGGAAGGAACAAAGATTTTTCTTTCGCCTAGCAAATCTCCATTTGTTGAGCACTGAACACACCATAAAATCCTTATGAAAATTTATCTCTTTTTGGGTATCACTTGTTTTACTTCACTGCCTGAATAAATTTCACGTTAGGAAATGGTTTATCTTTGTTTTGTTTTCATGACTCCTATCATCAAGTCGGGTTTGTTTGAACTTGTGAAACCTCATGTCTAAAATAGCTTCACACCTGAATTAAGGATCAACAAATAACAATGCACCTAACACGCCCAGGTCTAGTGTCAGAAAAATTCAAGCAAGCAAAGGGACCACAGAGTTGCAACATTCATCGAGCATCAATCCCCATCACCATCAGAAAAAGGAGGATTTGGTTTGCATAAGTTATTCCCACAAAGTTTCAAGAGATAGTCGATCCCCTTCGGCATCGGTAAAAGGACAAAAAGGATATACATTGACAAAGCAAGTAAATAAATCACCGATAGTCAATGACCGATTAACTTTATTGGGGTCAGGGAAATCCATAAAAGTTAAAACAATCATTCTTTTCTGCGACAAGCATATCACTGATCCCCAATCCTTGATGCATTTTCGGCATTGGGACTTTTTCAGAGAGTCGATCTGAGAGCACTTGGGTAGGTTGATCGTCGATTGATGATCCTTCATAATTTTCGGCGTCAGCAAGATAGGATTGGGTTTTAGAATGTATAGCTTAAATAAAGTCTTGTTTCCGATTAACATGAGAAGGTGAAGTCACCGATCTTGAATGCCACGTGTCTTTACCACGTAAGGGGGTCGTACGACCTATTTTCGTCATGAGCCATTTTTTAGGTTCCCCAGGTCTTAGTCACTCCTCCTAGTCATCTTTTCCACATCATATTTGTATGGCAAGATAGATCGACATTAGAGCTTTGGCAAGAAGATATCAACGAAAACGCTTGAAGCATAACCCTGACCCCTGATCTACCAACTAAACTAGCGAAATGATGGGATGTTTGCGACATAAGACACGATCAAATTTGTACATTTAATAGACCAGTTAATGCTTGATCCTGCATTTGTTTCTACCTCATGCACCGATTAGACAACAACAATTTGAAATCACCGCTAGACCACCTGATCCCACACCATCATCCCATGATGAATTTAAGCATCTTTGAATATCTGGTGGTAGATTTAATGAAATTACACTCTTAACCTGAATTGAATGGCTTATGTGACAAGGTAAGTTCATTCATGTTTAAATATCTAGAATGGTTTTGAACAAATTCATTCTGCGCACAAGTTGAATTCTAGAGCCTCTGAAGGAGAAAAGTGAATGTCTTGAGACTGTATTGATCCTATGATTATTAAAACCAGGTTTAACAAGTTGCAAAGGTATGTATTCAAGTTTGTCAATTCGTTGGCCTTAATATATGCATCCGGTTTTCTTGCACAATATCTAAACTATGTTCTAGTTGCAAGTAAGATGTTGTCGAGGTATCCAACCACCAGATGCTCATCAAGGGAACCCAAACTAAAATAATCTGAAATGGGAAAAGGGTCATCTCCTGGGACTGTGAGGCAGTTGGAGTATGCTCCCAGGGCAGAGCCTATTATTAAAACATCAACAAATAAATATTTTGTCCATCCTCCAGCCTTTGGTGATACAAAAGAAATCATCGGATCCAAAGTAATTCTCCCATTTTGGGGGGATATCTTCAATAGAATTAGTCAAGAAGAATACCCAAAGTATATCCCACACATTGACCTGGACGTGAGGGCGCTCAATGACCAGGTGTTCTCGAACATCCGACGATCATATTTACACATGGTGGCAAGTAGAACCCCAGTTTTCCCTTACATAGAGGTTCTGAAATGGCTCATCAACCATACAGATGGGAAGAATTTCTTGATCAACAATGAGAATGCCAGATGCGTCAAAGTTTTCCTCCTGATAGAATTCCATAAATACTACAAGATTAGGGACCCAGAAGAGTAGCTCAACACGGACTTTGTGGTGAATTTCTATGAATTCCATGACACCAGCTGGTTGATGGCCTCATGGTGGAAGGAAGACAAGAATTTCACTAACCAGAGAAATGGTGGCTCTCATCTGTCGACTATATGGAGAAAAGGAATTCTCTAAGTTTTCATAAGTGTGGATGTCGTTGGCATACACAGTGGAAATCTTCAGGAGAAGCTTCAACTGGGGAGCGATAATCTCAAAAAAATTAAGCATCTATGTACAATAGGCTCAGACGTCGAAAGAAGGGGAGGCAACCCACTTTTTGCATGGCCTCGTACCTGCTCGATGTCATGTGCATAAGGAAAGTCTTCGTCAGCATGAATTTATCTTGCATGTTGCAGAGCTCTCGATCCACATCTACTTCAACATAGTATGGGAAAATAGGTACAAGAAATATTACGCACTCATCTGCGATGAATTCATCGCACATATTCATTTTATTATTTTCAAGAAGGAATTCCCAAGATTATCTATAGAAGCCAAGAAAATGGTATCAAAAAAGGCCATTGGTATTTAGACGAATGATCAACCTACATCAGGGTGTTTGGGGCCACTGGAGCACCGCATCTCATACTTGCTCATGTCCCAGACCGACTCATTGTGGGATAAATCTACTATCAGACTATCTTGCAGGGATACAATGCCACATTGGTCAAGGACAAGGAGCGAGCTTTCATACCCTATGATTTTCATATAGGGTTTTATCTGGTAGAGGATATTTCTCAATCCAAATAAGAAAGGTTGAGCCAACTTGAATTCAGGTTCCCGATAGGCCGATTCCAAAAGAACAACCCCTAAGGCTTGGTCCTCCAACATGCTTCATAGGTATCATACTGTTGGTCATATGCTCATGATAAGTTTGAGAACGATATTTTCACAGAGTGCGACCAAGACTGGGACAAGGTGGTGTAGAGAATGGCCAATCCAAACATGACCAGGTTCAAATCCATGAGCATGTATGAAGAGGTGGAAACAATAGAGTAGTTGGCTCAAGAGGCCCTCATATCCAGGGAAGAAATCAGAGCAGCAGAGACAACAGAGGCACAAAGAAGGGGATTAATCTTGCTAGAAGGGGCGTAGAGGATCATCGATCAATTGAAAAATGACCCTGATTTGATAGAAATGATGAGGATTATCGCTAATAATCCAATCGAAAGTCGAGGGGAACCAAGTAACCTAGAGCCAATGTGATTTGAAGAAAATACTGGGTCAAAAAACCCTGAGTTTCCATGACCACGGATCAGATCACCAGGGGATATTTCGACCCAGCCTGAGATAGCAATGATATCAGGGAGAAAAAGTGTACCAAATCCCTTGTTCAATTTTATAACCATCTATGATGATGAGGAGAGTTCAGAGGTGTCTCTAGTCACTCTAGTGAAAATTACAGAGGAGAAAGAACCTGAGAGAGCATCCACCCTAGGTCTCGATGCTCCAAGTCAGATTCATCCATAGAGCAAGCATGAAGTAGAAAATGCCTTGGAGGTTGAGCCACTCGACATACCTGGAACCCCAATGGACAGCTCGAGGGATGATCTAGGATTGGGAGAACAAGAAGAATAAATTCCACAACAGGAAATCAATATTTCAATAATCGATTACCAAGAAAGTATCGAACCTACCCTGGATTCCCCGATTTTGGCCAGTACCTTACCACAAGATGAGAAACAGCTAGAGGTCGAGCCATAGGGACATACTGAAGAGGTTTAGGAACCCAACCTTGAACATATATACACAGTCGGGGGCCTGGGAAATACTCTTACTTGGGGAGAACAAAAAATCCCTGAACCTATTGATGAGGTCACTGATATACAAGAAATCGCCTACAACCGAAAGAGGAAATCCGTAATGAAGAGAACCAATAAGAAAAGGAGGCTTACGTTTGACAATTTGATCCTCATCACCACATAAGATAAATTGATCATCACAAAGCATGGAAATACATTTGAACTTATCGGCGCAGGGATGGCGATCACAGATGCCACCCTGGATAGAGCAAGGAAAGATGAAGAGGAATTGGCCTCTGTGCTAAAGGAGTTGTAGCATCTGTGCCATTTGGCGAAATATTATCAGGACTCCACACAGGCCACAATGTTTTTGAGAAGTGAGTTCCAAGATGCCTATGAAAAATTCATGAGTGAAAGGAACCTTTTCACTATGGAGATAGACAACTTCCAAGAAGACACCCTTATGGAACTAAGGACTTGCAAAGACACGAAAAGATGGTACGAGAAGGCCCGCCAAGCAGTGGAAATAATTGACTACATCAGCACAGTTCAAAAGGGCCAAAGAGCACTTCATTTGGGTGCTAAGGGACAATGGCATAGATTGGATAAGGAAAGCGGCTGAATACTAGGTTAAAATGGTCCAAGAACCTTAGTAGGAGATTCAATAGAAATGGGTCGATTGCAAAAGAAGATGGGTCAAGATTAATCAGGAGATGAAAGACATCGGTCTCCCAGAATTCGACTCACCAAAGGACTTTGTCGACTTGCATGACATTGTCAAAAAACATGCAGAACAAGACTCAACATGGACTACAAAGATATAAAAGGTGGTGAATATGGCTCTAGAACAAGTACAACAGTTTATGGAGCACCCGATCAAGGCTCGAACAATATTAAAATAGTTAAGTGTTAAAATAGTCAACTATCAGGCATGGACAATAGAAGTAAAGGAGATCCTTTTAGCCTCGATGGACCAACACATATTTCCGTATGCCAACACATGCGAGGAAATCTTTGTCAAATGGTCATAGTATGAGAAGAGTCATCCACTTCAGTGAAACCATTCGATTAATCTTAGAAGACAGAGAGATGGAAGCACCATGTGGCAATGTTTTGTTTTACTTAGCTTGCACTTTTGATGGTTATTTTTAGTTAATGATTTGTTGTAAATAAGAGGATCAACCTTTTAGAAAAGTTCGATGGTTTTGGAAAAGACCCTCATTTTTGGAATTGTAAAGAACTATTTTGGAGCTACCTTAATTGAGAAATCCTATTTAGGAACGGAGACAAACTTTTGTTTTTCATCAAAGGCATGTTTGATTGGATTTGAGGAGGAACTACTTCTGACTTTGTTTCATGAATGGATGTTGTAGTGAGTAAGAGTTTCTGAATCTATTGATCAGTTAGTCGATTCAATATTTTTCTGTAGTTATTTTTCTTAATGACGAAAAGAAAATAGTTGTGTTAATGTGTGATTAATGGTTAGAGATAAGGAAACTATTTTTCTTTCCATCATTTTATTGCATGTATTTTTTCTTTCGATAATTGTATCTTAGTAAATAATTGAAATACCAACAATTTGATGTATTGGTACTAGGCTTGTCACAGGTGTGAAAATCTTTTTTTGCATGCTTGAGCACGAGGGTTATCCCAAGCTTAGCCTTATTCAGTAGTTAAGATACCCCTTTTACCCAACTGGTTTATACCAACACACATATTTTTAGTAGACCCACCTATTAAAATAAAATACAAAAGAGAACGTTTAAACTAAAGAAGGAACATTCATAAGAAGATTTTCTGTCAATCACTACATAAATCCCATCGATTGTTTGGTCAGATTGACAGATCGCGAGAACCATTCCACTATCAAACGTTGCATAGTCTAATTGGGCCTTGATGGCGGGTTTGGTTATTGCTATTGAGTTAAAGGAACTTAGGACCCCTCAACACTCCATAGTGCTCCCCTATATGTCTCTCTTCCAAATCGGTCTCTTGTAAATTTTGGAAAAATAATGAAAATATTGAATACCTTCTTAATATTAAAAAAACTTTATGAAAAGGGTTTAGAGTGTATCATCATACCCTTCAAATTCTCATATTTTGAATAATATTGTGGTTCCAAAGTATTCTTCTCCTCCATGGTGTTCCTCCATATGTCTCTCTTGCAAGTCTCTCCCCTGCAATTTTTTGCAAAATCATGAAATAACAAATAGCTTTTTAGTATTTAAAGGACTTTATGAAATTCGATTCCCAGTATTTTTTAATTGTTTAAAAAAATTGTGTTTGTTTTTAACTTTTTCGGCACACCGGTGCATTTATGTAAGATGCACTGGTGCGTTCATTTTACATTACACATTGGTGCGTCCATATTATATGATGCACCTATAACATACAATTTTTTTATTAACAAAATCTTGAAACATGGTGCGGTTAATTTTTCAACGCACTGGTGTTTATTATTAATATGCTCACTAGTGCGTCTGGGGTTTATAAGCGCATCGGGATGCTTTTAAATTCATTTGAAATTTTATTTGCACATAAATATTATATTCATATCAAACTATCTTTTAGAATGATTTCACATGACTTACAATACATCAGTATACATTTTATGTTTTATGTCACCTTATTTTTTAAAAATGGTTTCAAACTCAGATTGTGGTATGGTCCTCGAAATTTATTTTAGATATGTACAAAAAAATTTATTGCTAATTTTGTTGAAATGTAGGGAGAAAAACTTATTATATGATCAAATGGCTAATTCTTCAAATTCCACCCCATTCCATATTGCTCAAATTCCATTGCGGAGTTATCCATCTCTAGTAAGTTTAGCTTATTTTATTTATGTTTCGATTATCGAATTGATTTTTTTTTTGTCCATGTCAATCTGAATAAAAAAGTATCCAAATTTGCAGGATCCTGATTCATAATCAAGTTCAGATGCATAAAATATTCCAGTACCAATTCAAAAACTCTGGAAGGTCTTATCAGGAGCAACATATCACAAGCAGTTGGTAGATGAAAATGGACAGCCGCTTTACCCTACCAATTATGGCATTCCATCTTTCAACAACAATCTTGGGTCGAAAATGGTAATAATTGTTTGGTATAATTTAATTTGAACAAACAAATTATTGCATTGTGCTTACTAATATCATCGATGTACAAATGTTCAACATTTTTTAAATTATTAGGATTCTGATGATGAGTGACATACCGACCATCTTCTGTTGCACCCCACAAAAATGAAAACCCTAAAGAAGGATGCAATGAGAGTACAAGTCGGAGAGGAAGCGTACCAAGAATGGTTCAATCAACAACCTACTCAATTCCCACTACATCCAAATTCACCAATTAGGAATGACTACAACAATAGTAGCTATTCATAAGTTGGAAATGGAGACAATCAAAAAGAGGTTGGTATGGATGATTACTTATGGGATATGACTTCCATGGAGATAATGTTGTTAGACACATTCCAGAATGATGATATGGGGGATGATGCTCATATTAGCGATACCATTTTTGAAAGATTGAAATCTACTTCCACCACCCCTCTCTATGGACCTAGTGCCCAGTCAAAGTCTACCCAACTCGGGACAACAATGTTACAGTACAACGTCAAAGAAAAATTTGGCATGTCAAATGCATGTTTCTCGACAATATTGAGGTAATTGACGAGCAAGTGTCTTATATTAATTTTGAGAAATCTTGTCACACAATCAACATTAGAAATGGTTTCTTTTATAAACATTTTCTTTTTATGTAATTGAGTGTAAGAAGTTGTATTACTGTAGAAAATTATGATACAAAAATGGGGGAACTCTTGGTCTACCTAGAAGGAAACCAGACCAGGGGTTCCCAACTTGTGTGTGATGATATTTATGAGGGGTGGAACTTGTCTGCCACCAAGGGAAACCAAACCAGTCCTACCATATCCAGTTTGAAGAAAGATAAGCAACATATTCATAAAAAACAAAATCTAAAACAATCCGCTAGACTAGTAGGTCCGAACTAACCTGACTAAGCCTATCATTACTGCCATTAGACTAACCATTCACTAGTCCAAGATGATGATGTGTTTCTTTCCACCATCTGCCTGGCTCTTGTTATCATCCTTGTGGGATAACGTGTGAGTCTTTCTCATGTGGGCTGGTGCACCGTGTCTGTCGGCCGGTGTAATGTCCATGTGATGGACATAGCGCAGATAGAGGTGGAGTTGAGCAGCCAACAACTCCATCTAGGATTTCTGGTTCTTCTCGACCTCAAATAACAATTTGCTAATAGTTTCCACACTGTTGAGGCGACTTAGGATTTCGTCCAGCATTTTCTTGTTTTCCTTGTGATCTTCCTATCTGGAGTCTTCCATTTTCGAACTTAAATTTTCGATCATCATCTTAGTTAACCAAGCCATCTCCACCATTTTATGGTAGAGGGATTCTCTGGGCTACATTGCCCCTAGATCAGTTACCCAATCTGTTTCATGTTCCAGTGCATCCCATGCTTTGCCTTTGCTTTTTTATTTTATTTCCTTTTCTCACCGGGTAATGGTTGTTTTTCCTTTCAGTGCAACCATATTTCAAAAGGTGCCCTCTGCATCTTTTACCGCCTGCTCCATTCTTGACACCCGTCGTGGACTGTTCGGTACTTCCTTTCCAAGGGGGTTCCTCTTCCTATGCGTTCACTTCATTCGCGCGATCCTACTTGTCTTGTCGCTGCTCCTTTGATGTATACTATGTTTGTACCTTACTTCACAGGGATTCTTCCTTTACCTACCCTTATGTCTGTGATATCCCCTATTGTTGTGCTCCTTCTGTTTGTGTCTCTTCCTAATGTCTCTCCTCTTATTGAGCTTCCCTTGCTACGAGCTTGTCCTTCCAATCATGGTTTTCCCATAGTGGTGAGATCTTTTGTCCTTGTTCCCCGGTGCGGCTCATATGATCATGATGACTCGATTTTTATCCCTGTGCAGCTCCCTACCCCTACTCACTTAAGATATGAGTGTACTGCTATTCATACCTGTACTTTGGCATGGTGGATCGGGTCTAGACCATGTCACGTCCTCATGCCTTACGTCATTCATTGCATGTGGTTTGTCATCTGTACTTTCCCACATGCTTTCCCCGCTACTCTTACTGTCGAAAGGGCCTTGTTTCTATACCCCTACCTGTTGCTTATGTTGATCCTGCATGGTAATTGGTGGCCAAGTGTGAGGTAATCATATCCTACTCAGGTCCTGCGTGCCTACCGAAAGGCCTTGCGGTACACTCCTCGATGTGGCCTTCCTCGCTTAAGCTCCCTTAATGGTATTTTGTCACTAGTTGGATGCAGTCTATTCTGAGTTGTCCATTTGGGATGTTGGTCCAAGTAATGTCTAGTTCCAGACCTTCCTGGCCAATCCCCTCATTGGCTAGCCTGTTTGGAAAGCCATTCGTTGACCCGCGCACCCAACACAACTCCACTGTATTCAGGGTTTTCAGATGCTCCTGGATTTTATGTAGGGAGTGTGCCAAGTGCCAGTGTCTCTGAACCTTGTCCACTCTGGTGCCATTTTGGAGTCTTTTCATCATTTTTATAGCCAGGGTGGAGTCACCTTCCATGATAGTGTTTTTCATCCTTTCGCGATTTAGGATTTCAAGGCCAAGCTCCAGGGCTCCAAATTTGGTTGCATTGTTGGTTGAGTTTCACATAATTCCAGTATATATCTGAATGATGTTACCACCACTGTCTCTGATCACCCCTCCCGTCCCTGCCACTCTTGGGTTTCCTTTTTCCACCCCATCAAAATTCAATTTCATGAACCCTAATGGAGGCAGTTGCGGTCTCCTATTTGGAGTTGTGGTTCCCATCCTACTGGAGCATTGTTGTGCTCATATTTTAGGTGGAAAAACTCTAGGATGCAAGATTCTTGGTCTGTGAGTTGTGTTTTCTCCTTCTTGCAGTTGCGACTCTGCACCGTTTCTCATATTTGTAAGATTATTGTGTGCTTGAGATTTCCTTCGAGTAGGATTTCATTCATGAAGATGCATCGATTCCTTTCTTTCCATATTTCTCATATGATCATCCCCGGTGTTAGATTCCAGCAAAGATTCACCATTTCATTTTCGTTGTAGTTCTTATTCCAATTGTTGATGGTTGTGCTGAGGTTGCCTTTGATCCTATTGAACTGGCGGTAGATGCCTTCCACCCAATCCCATATCTCTATTGTGTAACTGCATTCATCGAGGAGGTGATTGGTTGTTTCCTCATTTGCTTGACAGAGGTGACATCGAGATGGACCTATAAAACCCCTTTTCCTAAGGTTTTCCCAAGTTAGAATTTGGTTGTGAAGAACTAGCCATTCGAACATTTTGATTTTTGGCCATTGGGGGATGCACCAAATCTTTCCCCACTATTGATGTGGGTCTTCTTGATCCTAGTCTGCAATGTAATACTGTGCCTCTTTTAAGTTGAATTCCCCACCATTTTTCCTACCCCACCTTAATTGGTCCTCTTCCTCTGAGACTAGATTTTTCCTTTTCTCCACTTCCTCTTCCACTTCTTTAGTTTGTGTTGTGATCTAGTCTCTATTTAGTGGATTGAGTTTGTCCCAGATCCTCCATCTGTCACTACCATTTCTTTTCTTCCAGTAGTGATGGATTTTTGTTTTGATTTGCGCTGTCATCTCCTGTTGGAGCTCCTCCATGTCTGGATTTTCCATTCTGGATTCCTGTTGCCATGCATCCTCCCAAAATATTATTGTTTTACCATTTTTGACTTCCCAAAAACTGTGTTTATGGATCTAGTTCTTGTTGCACCAGGAAATATTCTAGTTGGTTGATCCCTCCCTTGTGCCCATGCACCTAATTCGATATTGGTCATTGATGTTCAAGGAATACTTGGCCTTCCAGAGGTTTTCCCACGGTACCAATTTGTCTTTGACCTGTCTCCACCAAAGATTTTCCCTGTAGGCTTCATTGGTTACCCGTGGGTCTTGTAACCCCAGGCCTCCTTTGTGTTTTGGTCTACAAATGTTCTCCCAAGCCACTAGGGCCCATTTCTTTTTATTGTCAGAACCTCACCATATGAAATCTCTTTGAATGGCTCTAATATTTTGTAGTATTCCTTTGGGAGCGGAAAACACTAACATCATATACGCCATAATTTCGTGTAGAACCGTTTTGGTAAGGATAAGCCTCCTAGCTAGGTTGAGAGCTCTGTAGGTCCAATTTTTTATGCTCTCCTATAGTTTGTTTATGACTCCTTCCCACGTTTCCGTTTTTCATGCTTTGTCCATCAGGGGGATTCCCAAATATTTCGTTGGGAGCGTTTTGCACTCAAACCCCAAAATGTTGGTCAGGTTTCTTTGAATTACAAGATTAGTGTTGAAGAAATAAATCATGGATTTGGAGTGGTTGATCTTTGCCCCTGAGGCTTCCCAAAAGTCTTCTAAGATTCTTTTGTAGGAATTTTCTTCCTTGACCGTGGGTGTGCCATGGAGTAGGGTATCATCAACGAACTGTTGGTATGTGGAGGTTGGACTGTTTTCGAAAGGTTTGATGCCTTTTATTTCCCCTGCTGCAGTTGCACTTTTTATACTTCTGCTTAGCCCTTCCATCATCAAAATGAACAGGAAGGGGGATAGCGGGTCTCCTTGTCTAATGCCTCTTGAAGTCCAGAAAGATTTTGTTGGGGCTCCATTGATTGGAAGCGAGTATCTTGTTGTTGAGACTAGATTGACGATCCAGTTGATCCAGTGTTGTTCGAAACCAAAGGATTCCAATGTCTTGGCCATATAGTGCCGACTAATTTTGTCGTAAGCCTTCACCAGGTCAAGTTGTATTATCATCCCCCCTCTCCCTTGGATTTTCAGCATGTGCATAAGCTCATGGGAATGGATGATGTTGTCCAGGATTTGTTTTCCTTCTACGAAACCCGCCCGTTCCTATGAAATTAGTGTCGGTGGGAGAGGTTTCAGTCTATTGGATATGACTTTGGATATTATCTTGTAAACCACATTGCACAAAGCTATAGTCATGTAGCGGTCTAGGGTCCTTGCTTCATTTTCTTTTGGGATTAGAGTGATCATTGTGGAATTTGAAGATTTCAAGATGGAGGCTGAGCATTTGGAGTCTTCCACCACCCCATAAACATCATGTTTAACCACTTCCCAATAGGCTTTGAAGAATTCCACTATAAATCCATATGGACCTGGGGCCTTTCCATTGGGCATCTCCTGTACGACTTGGTTTATTTCCTCCTTTGTGATGGGTTCACTTAGATTGATATTTTGTTCCTCAGTGACCAACTTGGGGATGTTCTGAGTTATCTTTTGTATGGCCCCAGTTCTGTCTTAGTTGGGTTCCTGGGCTATCCCTTGGAAGTGATTGACCAATATATTTTCAATACCCTTGTGGGATTCTCTTTCGATCTCGTCCTAATCCCTAATTTTCAATATTTTGTTGTGGGTTCTTCTTGCCATGGTTGTTCTATTAAAAAACTTAGTATTCCTCTCTCCTTCCTTTAGCCACCTGATTCTAGACTTTTGGCGCCATAGAGTTTCTCCCTGCTAACCTCTTTCTTCCCATTCTTGGGTCATTTGGTTCTCTTATCTTTTCTGATCCTGTGTATATCCTTCATCGATGAAGAGTTCCTAGAGTTGCATCATTTTGTCCTTGATACTTTGTTTTTCTTGGTTTATGTTTACAAAGATTTCCTTGTTCCACTCCTTGAGTTTATGTTTGATGTACTTGAGTTTCTTGTATAGTTTGAACATCCTTGTCCCTTGATCTGGAAGTTCCTCCCGCCCCCATTGGTTGATGTTCTCCTTGAAGGTGGGATGTTAAATCCAAAATTTCTCAAATCTAAAAGGTCTATTCTTCTGAGTGTTTTGAAAGTTTTATTCCAATTGAACTGGCCAATGGTCTGAACCCCCCTATGGCAAGATATTGTAGTCCAAATCTAGTCCCTGTATAATGATGGATTATGACACCAAGAATTTTTCTATCCTTGTAGCTACATGGTGGTGATTTAGTTGTTTTTTATTCCAGGTAAACTGGCCATTTCTGGTCCTCATGTCCACCATCTCCATTGTGTCAATGAAATATTAAAACTCCTCCGCATCTCTATCCAATCTCCTGCTGCCCCCTTTTTTCTCCGCAAGTGTAGTGATGATGTTGAAGTCCCCTGACAGGATCTAGTGGAGGTTGATGGATCGGGCTTTTAGATTTTCTAGGTCTCGGAGCATTCTCCTTTTTTCCTCCAACATCTGGGGACCATACACATTAGTTCATAGAATCGCCTCTGTGTTACCTATCATTTGCATGGTAACCAAAACTGTGTGTCTCGTGGCTTCAACTACTAGTAGGTTCAACGATTGTGGGTTCCACAAGGTGAGAATCCCACCTGCCATCTGTTGGCCTTCGACAACCAACATCTTGTACTTACTCCATTGTTTTTTTACAGATTGTTTCCATTCTGTCTATAGTGCATTTTGTCTCTTGGATGAGACAGAGGTCAGGTTGTTCCTTCCTCGATTTATTTTTAAGAATTCTCTTCTTTTGTGAATTGTTTAGGCCTCTTATATTCCATGTCATAATATTCATTTAAACGCATGGGAGGGAGTTGGGAAAGATCTTTTTAATCTTACCTGAATTTATCAACAGGGCTCCTAGTTCTTGTAGGGCTACACTGTTTGATTTCCTACCTTTTTTCTGCCTTATCTTCTTGGGTTAATTTTTTGGTTGTCCCTCACATGCTTTGATTCCCATGTTTCCTATCTCTCCATGTGTGCACTTGGTACCTCTGGATTTTTATTCCTCCCTTAGAAGGAAAAGTTATTGAATGCGATCTACTTGCTCCGCTAGCACATTGTCTACTCCCTACCTTTTCCATTGCTCCAATATGTTCGGGAGATCTATTCCTTCCCTTTCCACAATGTATCTGAGATCAAGATATTTCGTGCCTACCTCGCTTGGTTTCATCTCTGAGTATCTATCTACCTCTTTCATTGGGTTTTTGGTGTCTTTGTTTCCTCCTTCCATAGGACTTGCGCTTCCTCCCTGTTCTCTCTTATTGCTTCGACTATATATGTTCTCGTGAGTTGCTTGTTCCCTAGCTTCTATGGATTTTATATTTTCCTTTCCTCCTTCTTCCCCTTGGTTGGACCTATCCCATCCTTCTGTTATAGTCTTGGATTTTAGATTACTTCATGTTGGGGCTTTTGTTTGTTTCTTGTTTGCTCTCTTTTTATGGTTCGTATTTACAAACCCGTCTTCATCCTGGTGTATTTTGGTGTTTTTCGTTTCTTGTTTTTTATTGAGAGGGAATTCTTTGAACAGGTGTCCATGTTAATGGCATATTCTATATCTAAACAGGATCTTCTCGTAGTTGATGCTTTGTATCCATTCCTCATATCTAAACTCTAGGATTATGGCTTCTGGGAGTGTCCCCGAAACATCCATCTCTATGCAGATCCTTGCATAGGATGTATATCTTCCTTTTCGGGTTGCTTCTGATGTCTTAACATATTTCCCAAGCTTGTTCCCTATTTCTTTGAAGGTGGACGAAAGCTAGTATTCTAGCGGTAAGGAGTAGAGTCTGAGCCAGACTGGGACATTTTTAAAGGTTTCTTTCTCTAGGAAGAAGTTTTCCTTCCATAGCCGCATGTATAGCCTTATTGAGGTATGGAAGTATGCCCCCCCCTCAAAGACTTAATTCATGTCCTCTAGGTTCATGAAGACTACTGTGAAAAATCCTTTCGAGACCAGGTGGATTTCCACTTCTCCACTTGGATTCTATTGATATTTTATCCAGTAGTGCAACGTTATTTTTGTGGTCCACAAACCCATGAACTTGCAGATTATTGGATCTGTCTACATTTGGTCTTGATAGAGTTGTATTTGTGGGTCTTTCAGTATAACCTTGGGTATCAGTGTTGTTTTAGGTTTACAGGGGATGCACCCATCTACCCCACTAGGGTTCGTTGGTTCTTGCACATCATTCTAGGATTCTCTGGCTTCTTCCCCCATGCAATCCTTTTGTTCCTGGTTGCTCTCCCGATTCTTTTTCGATCCTGATCTCGAGGTTCTTGTCAGTGGTTCTTTGAAACATACACCTCGTGGGATTTTCCCCCTGTCCACCACTACCTTCTTGTATGAAGGGGGTTCCACTCCCACCCCCTTCGGCAACCATTTTGTCCGCTATTGAGACCGCGACTATCAAACCCCAGCTTGCAGTTTCTCCAGAGCCATTTTGACAATAGATGAAGTTGTGGATTTATTTTATAAATGTTAAATGACCTTGTACATTTCTATTGCCCACTAATTACAGGTCATTGAAAGAGAAGGTTCTTCCTTGTGATAATGTTTTTCTCAGTAGTTACAAAGAGGAAAAACAGTTTTTGAAAATGTTGGGTGTTGAGTATATATCATATCATGCATGTCCGAATGATTGTATTCTATATAGAGGAGAATATGCAGAAAAGAAGATTTGTTCAAAATGTGGGCATGACAGACACCATAAATCAAATAAAAATGGTAAATCGATGGTCCTTCTCATGAGATATTAAGGCAAATTCCTATAATCCCAATTATTCAAAGGCTCTTTTATTGCAAATAATTAGCTATGTTGCAGAGATGGCATGCCTCGCATAGAAGTGAGTCAGGAGTTATGTTAATCCCAATAGATTCAATAGCCATGAAGCATATAGAGGATATATGGCCAAACAAATTCAAGGATGAGTTATGAAGTATACGACTCAGCATAGCAACGGATGGCATGAACCCATATTCCCTCCAAAACACCAAATATTTTGTTTGTCTTATATTAGTGATCAATAACAATATCCCCCCATGGTTTTCTGTGAAGAATGAACATCTTATGTTGTCTCTTATAGTCCCTGGTAGAAGACAAGTGAAGAATATGGATGTCTTCCTACAACCATTGGTAGATGAATTGAATGAATTATTGAAAGGGATACATGTATACGATGTATCAAGACCCATCACAACAGAGAGGAGTTTTATGTTGTATGGAATGTGTGTTTACACCACACATGATTATGCAGGATTAGGAGTTTTCTCTGGTAATTAACATGTTTATTGATTTGTTTATATGCATAACAATATTTATTTGCATATTTAATTCAATGTGATTGGTGTTTTATTCTTAAACGCTAACGTGATATGTATACAACAATTTTCAGTGCACCCTATAAAATATATAGGTTGCACAGTGCGCAAAAAAAAAAAATGAGAAACAATACAAATTTTACTCAATTTCACAATTTAATCTGGTAAAAATACATTGTACAAAGAAATAAAGAATTTACCCAGACATTTTCTCATTGAGGAGGCATGGTTGGGATGTAGTGAAAAAAAATGAAATTTTCCCACCATATGGAAAAATTCGAATCCCACGAACTGAGCATCGAATGGAAACAAAGAAAACAACAGAAGCGTCGACGATAGTGTGCTTCAGTTGGGAAAAGGTGGCACTGGTGCTTGAGAGCTTCTCTGCATTGGAAATGGTAAAAAAAAAATTTACAGTTTTTTTTATTTATTATTTAACCCTGTTCCGGTGCGCTCGCGTTAAGCACACTGGTGCTAACCATTGCAGATAATGCACTATTTTTTTTTTAAAACATTGTGACAGTGCACCATATGGAATGCATCAGTGGGCCCCGAGGAAAAAGGTGCACCATTATGCATTTAAAAAAAAAAAAAAACGCAGACTGTGCACCTAGTTTTTGCACACTGGTGCACGCAATGGACAACAACGCACCGATATGCATTTTTAAAGGAAAAACGCAAGATGACGAACTTGTTTGTTGCACACTGGTGCGTGCGTTGTCTGTGCATTGATGTTCTCAATCTTCTTTTATATGATGCACACTGTTGTTTTCTATTTTTTTAAATAACTCTACAATAGTGCACCATTGTCTATTTGCACCAGTGCATTGATTTCTGGTGGTGCACCGGTATTGTATATAGTCTTATAAATGCACTGTTAAAAAAAAATTTGCTAAAACATCCGCTCGTGCACCTCTGCTATAAATGGATTTTTGGACTATTTTTATAGGGGCTTCCGCAAAAACCTCCACTATAGGGTCTTTTCCTTGTAGTGTGAACACAAAAAATATGTTTAGTAAACAAAAACATAATTAAAAGTCAATACTAAAGAAAACATTAAAGTCCTAGCTTTAGGCATGTACTAATAATTTAAAATAATTGTGAATATATGTTATATATAAATTATTTCAAAAATCACAAACCTGAATCAAAAGAATGGGAGACTCTAATGTTTTCCAATCCCAAAAAGTTATTGATAAAATCATCTCCACGAAAAATAGGTGGATAGATATCTCGAAGGTCTTCCATATTGAAATGCCACGCTCTTTCGACGCATCACCTTAGGTTGTTGCTTGAAGTGATCGATTCAATCTCAATAAATATGTATCTAGACAAACGCCAATCTCATAACTGAAAATCCTTCCCATAAATTAAAAATGGTTAAACCAAAATTAAGATACAACATCTCAATATCTCATAACTCGAAATCGTTCCCATAAATAAAAAAATGGTTAAACCAGAATTAAGATGCAACATCTCAAAATTATTAGGAATAAATAAACATTTGTGATATTTAAGAAAACACACTATTATGTGAAATAGATGGAGATTACACATGACAATTATTTCTCTAAATAGATGGATATTGGACATGACAATTATTTCCAACAATGAATATTATTTTGAATAGAATATTATTTTGAATAAAATAGTATAATAATTTCAACAGTGTAGTGTAAGAATTATAAAAACTAACCCTAAGTAGTCCAATCGTAATTCCCTACAGTGCTTCCTACTGACCAGAGCCGGTGATCCAAAGTGGTCCAATCGTAATTGTCTACAGTGATTCCTACTGGCCGGAGTAAAACTCTCTGGTGATCCAAAGCGAACAAGTTATTCTGCTCCATGTTACCACCGCCTAGAAAGTATGGCTTGGTATTGAGCCATTCTCTAATGACGCAGGCCCTTCTCAGGCTTGGTGAGATTTCACTCGCTAAAATCAACATAAACAATTAGAGACACCGAGGGATGGATCCGAGAGCGCAACACGTCCGAAAAAAATATTTTCCCCAATGACGCAGGCCCTTCTCTATTATTCTTCTTCCATGATGGAAAATACTCGAGTTTTCACTCCCTCAATGTAGCCACAACTTGCTTTGCCCAGAGATCCCTCAATGCGACCACGACGTTCTTCTCCCAAAAACCCTGACAGGGACTTTGTTTTTCATGAGGGCGATGATAATAATACATTTTCAGTGCATTGTGAGAATCGACAAGATCTAACAAGGAACACAACAAACCAGACTGAGAAGTTGATTGGGCATTATAAAGCCATTTGTATCAATTTCCAAATCCAACGAAGTAAACGATGCATCTCTTTCTTTGGGTTTAACAAGAAGCCAACAAAAGCACCATTGAGAGCTCCATTGCACGATTTCCCACCAAATCATTCACTCGATCCATGAATTGGATGTTCTAAGAACAATCTAACTAAATCCCAGATGGCCTTCAAATGGCACAAAACTATTCAATTTGCCTGCAAACTACGCAAATGCAAGTAGGAATCAAACCCAGAAAAAAATAATTGTTGAGAATTGTGTAAAGGGTAGTTAAGAATTGAATACACCACCCATTTTGACAAAAGAATAATATGGTGAGAACAACTCCCTCTCGGCTCCAACTGCAAACAATTCGCGACATATTCCAGCTTGTTCCGTAGCAAAGCATGACCCTCGGGGGTTGTTGTGATGGCGGGATCGTCTTCCGACTCCATTTTTTTGAGCCAGAACTTATTGTAATGGTTGAACTATTGCAGGTGGGAAGGTGTTGCAACAATGATGATTGAGAGTAGTTGAGATACAAGAACAAAGCAAGGAATTGACGTTACACTCAGATTGATTAATGTCAGATTTAGTTCTAGGTAATATTTTTAAAAACAATATTAAAATACCAATGAATTTAAATATTAAAAAATCAATGATTTTAAGTGATTAATATTTTAAGGAGTTGATGTTAGATTTATATTAATTAATGTTAGATTCAGTTCTAGGTAATATCTTTGAAAACAATATTAAAAACCAATTAATATAAATATTAAAAAACCAATGTTTTTAAGTGATTAACTCACAGTTGGAAAGAGGGTGGTTGTAAATTCTAATCTTGTAAATGTCTACTGTAAATAGATATTCAAAAAAGAACAGAAAATATACAATGGAAAATACAAACATTACATAGATATTTTTCCCCTGGAAACCCAAACCAGGAAAACCAACATATATTATATTCATTCATTGTGTTACATTGTTTACAATACTATATACATATAGGATCCAGTGGCATCCAAAACCCTAACCCAATGACCTAGATTAGTACAAAACCCTAATTCCTTAATCGAAAATAGTTGTCACGTTTCTTGAGGCAGATTTTTTTTTTTCGAGGGGGCCTACCAACCCCCCCTCTAACCCCCCTACGTGCCCGATGCATATGCTCATCCACTACTACTCTTGCAAATAATATAACACATACCCAACATCCTCTCACTTGTTGTTTTCTTTGCATACAGGGGGTTACAGGGTTACATAGTCAAAAATCCAGGGTAGCAATGCCCATGGATCCTTTACACCAAGAGAAATTCTCACTTCTCACAGATTTTGTTAATGAGTCTGCAACATTCTTCAATGTGTCCACCTTCATCAGTGATACTTTCTTTTCTTCAATCATGTCTCTCACAAAGTGATATTGAACAACAATGTGTTTTGTCTTTGAATGATAAGCAGGGTTCTTCACCAGAAAAATTGCACTCTGACTGTCACACTCTATCCTTACAACTTGTTGTACCAACCCAATACCTGAACACAATATTTGTAACCATACTGCTTCCTTACTTGCATGAGTGGCTTCCATGTATTTAGATTCTGTAGTTGAAAGTGCCACTACAACTTGCCTTTTTCTCATCCAACTTATTGCTCCTCCAAATAGGTTAAACACATACCCACTTGTAGATCTCCTACAATCCAAATCTCCAGCACAGTTTTCATCCACAAAGCCATGTATATCGACCACTCTGTCCAATCCCGGTTTTCCTTCATAGCACAATCCATAGCTAGCATTGCCACACAAATACCTTAAAACCCTTTTTACTGTTGTCCAATGCTCCTTCCTTGGTTTTGGCATATACCTGCTCAAAACTCCCACTGCATGTGCAATGTCTGGTCTAGTACAGACCATTACATACATAAAACTTCCAACTGCACTCGCATGTGGAACATGAGACATGTCCTCCTCTTCTTCATGTGTCTTGGGACACTGATCCACAGATAACTTTACACCAATAGGAATAGGAACCTTGATCGGTTTACATTCCTGCATATTAAACCTCTGCAATATTCTCTCTACATATTTTCTCTGATTTAACCAGAGTTTCCTCTTTTTTTGATCTCTTTTAATTTCCATGCCCAAAATGAAATTTGAAGCACCAAGATCCTTCATGTCGAATTTAGAGGACAATTGAGTTTTCACGTCTTGGATAATATCCTTGTTGTTTCCTATCAGCAACATGTCATCCACATACAAGACCAAATAAATCAAATGATCACCAATTAATTTAGAATACACACAATGATCCTCTTTACTTCTTGTGAAGCCAAGTCCCAGCATATAAGTATCAAATTTTTGATACCACATCCTTGGTGATTGTTTTAAACCATACAGTGACTTTTTCAACTTGCATACCAGCTTCTTCTTTCCTTTCATAGCATAACCTTCTGGTTGTTTCATAGAGATTTCTTCTTCCAGATCCCCATGCAGGAATTTTGTCTTCACATCCATCTGTTCTACTTCAAAATTAAATGCAACAACAACAGATAACAAAAATCTTATAGAGGTTAACTTGGCAACAGGAGAAAAAATCTCACCAACATCAATTCCCTCAACCTGGGAATAACCCTTTGCTACTAACCGAGCTTTGTATTTCTCCACTTTTCCTTCTGCATTCAGCTTCTTCTTAAATACCCATTTGTTTCCAATGGGATTTCTTCTAGTTGGCAACTCCACTAGATCCCAAGCCTCATTCTTATCCAAAGATGTCATTTCTTCTTCCATGGCCCTTTTCTAGAGATTTCCATGCTCTGAATCCACTGCTTCCCTGACATTTCTAGGATCATCATCAGTAATAGACAAACCAAAATTTGAATAAAAATCAGATGGACTATACCTTTCCAGTAGCCTTCTTTCTCGATCCAATCTCCCCAATACTGGAGTATGATGATCTTCTTCTTCTGATTCATGTTCTTCTGTAGAGTCTGCTTCATGATCCTTTAAATCAAACTCTATCTTCTTTGGTTCTTCCTTACTTGGTAGGACTTCCTATTTAACAACATCCTTCATTTCTCTAAATACCACATCTTGGCTATACACTACCTTCTTAGTTTTTGGGTTCCAAAGCTTATAACCTTTAAGACTATCTTTATATCCAATAAAGATACATTTTTTCAGCCTTCTTATCCATCTTACTCCTATTTTCCTTTGGAACATAAACATATGCATCGCAGCCAAATACCTTAAGATGTGTGAGAGAAGGTTCCTTATCAATCCATACGTCTTGTGGAGTCTTGTCACCCAATGTTGATGAGTGTGATCTGTTGACCAGATAACATGCAGTACCCACTACCTCTACCTAGAATTATTTCCCTAACCTGACACCACTGAGAATGCACCTTTCTTTTCCCATCAGCGTCCTATTCATCCTTTCTGCAACTCCATTCTACTGAGGTGTATATGGAGTAGTATTCTGCCTTGCTATACCGCACTTCTTACAGAATTCTTCAAATTCATTCTCGCAAAACTCTTCGCCATTATCTGTTCTCAACACCTTAATTCTTTTCTCTATTTGATTCTCAACAAGATCCTTAAACTCTTTAAACATGTCAAAGACTTTAGATTTCTTCCTAAGGAAATATATCCAAGTTTTCCTCGAGAAGTCATCTATAAATGAAACATAGTAAATCAATTTTCCCAATGATGGGACTGACACAGGTCCAAAAACATCATTGTGAACTAGTTGTAAAATTCTTTATTCCCTCCTTGCACCAGAGGGGAATCTTACCCGATTCTACTTCCCATATAGAAAATGTTCATAGAAATCAAAATCCAGAGAGAAGTTAGACATACCTTCAACCATACCTTTACCATGTAGTAGTCGAATACCCTTCTCTCCGATATACCCCAGTCTTTGATGCCACAACATAACCTTTTCTCCAGAGACTGTAGGAGTTCTTTCTTCTTCAACTCCAATATCAAGAACAATGGATCTATTACGCCCATCACTAATAGTTCTTTCTAGCATCTTATACAGAGCTCCAAACTGAACTCCCTTCATTAACACCATTGCTCCTCGAACCATCCTGCAAGTTCCCTTTTCAAAAATTGTTTTTACCCCTGCATCTTCCATTTTTCTTACAGAAATAAAATTTCTGGCCATACCTGGGATGTGTAGAACACCAGAGAGTGTTCTAATCCTTCAATCTATGAGTCTCAACTTGACCCTTCCTCTTCCTATGATTATGGTTGTCGAACCATTACCTAAGAAAACGTTACCTTCATCATACTTTTCATATTTGTAGAACCACTCCCTATGGGGAGTCATATGAAAGGATGCACCAGAGTCAATCAACCATGCCTCATAATCTACATGTGTGCTTGAAGAGGCCAAGTACACATCCCCTCCTTCTTCCTTGGAGGTCTTTTCTTCTGTAGAAGAAGATTCTTCAGATCCCTTATTTTTCTCAACTTTGGATCTACACTTCTTCTTATAGTGCCCTTCTTTTCCACACCTCCAACATACCCTTACAAACTTTCCATGAGATTTAGATCTATCCTTAGACTTAGATCTCCCACTTGAGAAATTAGATCTATTTCTTTCCTGGGAACATCCTCTTGCAAATAATGCATCTTTTCTATGTCCTTCCATATTCTTTCGTCTCATCTCCTCTGACAACAAGGATGAGACCACTTCTTCAAACTTCAAAGAAGTTGTATTACTACCTATGTCCACAACCAGACTATCCCACGAGTCTGGTAAAGAACACAACAAACTGATACATTTATCTTCATCTGAAATTTTAATCTCAACAGATACTAACTGACTTACCATAGTATTGAGGGCGTTCAAATGATCTGCCACCGAGTCTCCATATCTTATCCTCAAGTTGTATAGCTTCTTTCTCAAGAATAGTTTATTTACCAGGGACTTAGACTAATAAAAATTCCCCAACTTTTTCCATAAATCCTTGGTTGTAGCTTCCTCTGACACATTCAGTAATACTGAATCGGAGAGACACAGTTGGATTGTGCTCTTTGCCTTCCGATCCATCTTTTTCTAGTCATCTACAGAAGTTCCTGTAGGTGCAGTACCTGGATCTACCGTGATCCACTGATCTCTGTCCACCTAAATATCTTCCATATTGAGCTTCTATAGCTCAAAGATTTTCCCATTAAACTTTTCGATCTCCATCTTTGAATTGCTTGCCATTTCTTTTCACCTGAAAAGCAATACCACAGATCTCCCACTGTAACAAGGCTTATCACAATCCCGAGCCAAACCCTTGACCACAAAGGCATCCCTATGAAGCCAATAAAGCTCTGATACCAAATGTAAATTCTAACCTTGTACAATGTCTACTATAAATAGATATTCAAAAAAGAATAGAAAATTTACAATGGAAAATACAAACATTACATAGAGATTTTTCCCCTGGAAACCCAAACCGGGAAAACCAGCATATATTATATTCATTCATTGTGTTACATTGTTTAAAATACAATATACATATAAGAGCTAGTGGCATCCAAAACCCTAAACCAATGACCTGGATTAGTCCAAAACCCTAATTCCTTAACCGGAAATAGAAAACCATCGACAAAAACCATGTGTCGAAAAAACCACCTAAATACATAACAGGTTTCCTGAGGTAGGTGTCACATTTCTCAAGGTAGAAAATCGTGCAAAGAATATAACACATACACAACAGTGGTATGTTTTTGATAGATTTTGGACCTGTTGATAGGTTTTAAGCTGCTGACAAGTTTCAAGAAAATCTCTTCCTACATATATGTTTTCGGTATAATTAGAACTAGCATATGTCTTAAGGTGGCTAATGGGAATACCAAAGTAATTTGAGGTAGGTTTTCATATTAATATTGTTAATTAAAATCATAAATATATTGAAATTAAAATGACATTATTTAAATTTGGTTCACTATTTAAGTTATGATTTTATTTTAAAGACTAAAATGAAGATGTCAATAATGATGAAATTTAAAAACAAGTGCCACTGTAGGATGTCCCTGCTGGTGCATAAATTTGAATTACAACATTGCATGTCAACATTTTGAATATGCATATGCCAATACCAAAATTGCATTAGTCTATGTTCCTAAAACTAGTTTTACAGGTGCAGTGGTATGGCATTACTTATCAAAATTATACTAAAACTAACAAATAATGACATCCTTTTGTTATAATATCAACCAATTATTATTTATTGTATAAAATAAATAGTTAATAAAATTGAAAGGAGATGTGTTGAATAAAAATTATGTCTATATAGTTATAAATTAACTTCTGAAATTAGAATGTTGTATGTTAAATTATTTATGAAAAATATAATAATTATGTAAAAGAAAATTAAAATAAAGGATTTTTTTTTTATTCCACTTAAGCTAAGATAATCACACATAATTAAAAAACTTAATAGTTAGAAATATTAACATACTATTATACAGTGAAGAGTTTATGTGCTTAAATAGAAATATGAATAAGGACCATTATATAATGACTCAATAAATTTCCATATGAATAAGGAACATACAATTATTTTCTCATATTATAAAATAGGATGGTATTTAACTCCACTGTCATTAATTTGGCTTTATAAAATATTCATTTAACTTTAATTGTATTTTATTTTATTAATATTCATAGTTACTTAGTC
>JZKD02S1359257.1:413298-427812 GCA_000966675.3 Picea glauca
GACATTTGGTTATGAAACATTTTATTCTTAATATGATATATGTTCATGATATATGTTGTTGGAGTAGAGAAGTTTATATGGACCTTGGAGTAGAGAAGTTTGTAGGGACCGAGAGAGATAAGATTGTTGATGTTTTATTTATACAGCTAGTAGTTACGGTTCTTGTTTATTATTATAATCATTTAGCACATTAGCTGCATAAATAAGATCATTGAAAGAGAGGCAATCATAGAAACAATAGAAAGACGCAGATTATCTTGGGAAACCCTCATGGGGGGAGAAAACCCAACAAATACTTCCTCAATATAGATAGACCAAAGACTAAACAGAATATCCTCCTCTACTCCTTCAATAGGAAGAGTAGTGCACCACTTAACCAATAAATACCAAGAGATAGACCAAAACCCTCCTTGACGTCACCTCCAGTTGCAGCAATTTCTCCTCCAAGACTTGCGCATTGTAGAGATAGATGGTGAGTGTGTGTGTGTCCAAATGAGGTGCTGGCCTCTCTTATAAATAGTGGTCTGGCCAGCCTATAATTAGGTCTCGGTTGAACTATCACTTTACCCTCTTAATTTACATTTAGTTTTCAAGGCATAATGAGGCTGACTTTTATTAAGGGACAATAGGGCCTAATTAAATATAATATAATAATATTATTCAACTCTCTCTCAGGTAGAATATTCTTCGAAGTTACAATATTTCAACACTCCCTATTAACAAGAAGGGTATTCTACTGACAACATTAATAACAACTAACTAGACTCATACATCATCAAGAGGAGGGGACATCGTCATCAACATTGGGAACATTGTCGATCATATCTATAGTTCATTGGAAGTTTTTTTCATCATCAACATCAATAGAAATTGAACATCATCATCATTTGTAGCACGAATCTACAGTAACATCATCATCATCAATAACATGAAGCTGGAACATTAACATCAATAGCACGAAGCTGGAACATCAACATCAACATCACGAAGCTGGAACATCAACATCAACATCAATGGCAACATAATGAGGCAGGTGCATCAACAAAATATCTAGGGTACTTTGATAGACCATCCTTACCAGACCTTCAGAATCTTCCCAGGAATCATAAGATTCCCTAGGATATAAAATCCTAACAAGCTACAACATGGTACTCTGACAGATCATCCTTAATAGACCTTTGAGATCTGCCCAGGAACCATAATATTCCCTAATATATAAAATCCTAACTGAGGTACCACTATTGACCACAGCTAGCATATACATGCGCAGGTACTCTGACAGACCATCCTTACCGGAACTTCAGGATATTCCTAGGGATGATCAGTCCCCTAGGATATAAAATACTAACTAAGCTACCCATTGTTGGCCAGGATACCATAGTATCATCAACATCACTCCCCCTTTCGAGGGAGGTCCTTTCGAACAACACCAAGCTTGTCTCAAACGTACTCAAACTTCACACGAGACAGAGGCTTAGTCAACACATCTACAACCTGCTCATATGTGCCAACATATTTGAGCTTCACAACTCCCTTTTGTATAATGTCACAAATATAGTGATATTGGATCTATATGTGCTTCATCTTATCATGGAACATTGGGTTCTCTATCATCTTTATGCAACTCTAGTTATCACATGGAATCATGGTATCTTCCATCTCCAGATCGAACATACATGTCAACAACTTTTGAATCCATATGGATTCACAACTGGAGGAACATGTTGCAATGTACTCTGATTCTGTTGTGCTGAGAGAAATATTGGACTGATTCATGCTTTTCCATGAGTTCATGGCTGACCCCAAACTTAAACAACATCCTGAAGTGCTCTTTCTATTTGAAGCACTTCCATCCCAATCTGAATCTCTATAACCATATAGTCTAAAGTCATGATCTCCAGTATAACAAATACCATAATCCAACATACCCTTGTAACAAACCCATCCCCTTAAAGCTATTTTAAGGGGTGGGGCATCATTTTTCATTTTACTTAACTATCTTGAATCCTAGTTCTTGGATTTCTATCACATCCTTCTCATCCATCACTATCCAACCACTACCTCCATGCTCAAAACCAAGCTCTAGGATGGACTTAATCTCCTTCTATAATATTAGCGGTATAGGTATTTGACACTTTGGCGCTTAGATGCTTAGACACTTCAGCGCTCTAGCATTTTATTCCTATTTGCTATCTACGCACAAGACCACCTAGAGTCCCGCACTTCCAAACTCTCATAACGTTAAGAACCAAATATCAAGATAGCATAGAAAAACCTCAGAATAAGTACTCAATGCCTTGAAAAAGATAGAATTTCAGATAATAAGCCTCTTTATGGGGGAAACCTCCTTATACACCTCATAAATTTCCAAATACAAGATGATTCCAAATGAAAATGTCTCCTTGGTATATATAGGAGACTAGGAGGTACAATTATAACTAAAACACCCAAGACGACATAAATAAAATAACATTACTAATGTAATATGTCCCAATTAAGGGGTAATGTTCCACTATTTAGGTCTTATCATGTCCCTCCCCTTGAGACAAGTGGTGTCTGCAACACTTGAGTAATTATGGATGCTTCTATATAAAAGACTCATCTTCCCAAGTGAAATATTCAACAGGTAGTTTCCTCCACTTAATGAGATACTCTGAAATGGATCTATTCCTCAGCTGGAAAATTCTTGTGTCAGTGATGGCTTCAGGCTCCAATATGATTTTTCATTTCTCATCAATTTCTGGAAATATAGTTTGAACTAGGATATTGTCACCTATAACCTTATTTAAGCATGAAACATGGAAAATTGGGTGTAATCATGAGGATGCAGACAACTCCAATTTGTATGCCATAGTACCAATATTTTGCAATACCTTATAAGGGCCATAGTACTTTGGTAATAATTTATTATCCTTCTTGGGTTTCTTGAGGGACATATGTTTGTATGCTTGTAGTCTTAAAAAAACCCAATCCCCTACTTCAAATATTCTTTCACTATGATGTTGATATGCTTGTTGTTTCATGTGATTTTGTGCCATGGTCAAGTTGTCCTTTAAGATTTGGAGAACTTGTTATTTATGCTCAATGTGATCTTCCACTTATTGAAACTTAGATTTTTCTTTTAGAGAAGAAGTGATGGAAGGAGGGTGGTATCCATAGAGTTCCATAAGTGGTGTCATTTGTGTTGCAACATGAAAGGAAGTGTTATACCACCATTCTGCCAAGGGTAACCATTTGAACCATTGTGTTTGTTTATCAGAGAAAAGGCAACGAAGGTAGCCTTCCAAACATTTGTTCATTATCTCAGTTTTTCCATCAGACTGAGGATCATAGGATGAGCTATGAGCCAATTGAGTACCCAAACAAGAAAATAATTATCTCCAAAAATGTCCAGTGAACATAGGATCTCTGTCACTTACAATAATCTTTTGAATTCCATGTAGTTTTTGAGCTTCCTCCATGAATGTGGTTGAAAATGTACTGGCTTTGAAGGGATGAGAGAGTGCACAAAAGTGTGTGTACTTGGTCAATATATCAAAAATCACCATGATGACATTCTTTCATTCAGACTTCGGTAACCCTGTGATGAAATCCATGGAAACCTCATCCCAGCGCTGACTTGGGATGGCTATTGGTTGTAAAATACATGGGGTCTTAATTGTTTCCACCTTAGTTTTTTGGAAAACCAAAAATTCTGCGAAAAACCTTTAAACATCAGTTTTAAGGTCATCCCCAAAAAATTCCTTCTTAACCCTATGGTAGGTTTTCAAAAATCCCGAGTGCCCTCCTACCGGAGAGGTGTGCAATTCCAATAGTACCTTTTGTCTGAGTTGGGAGTTCTTACATAAATATAAGTGATCTTTGTACCATAGTGAATCATTTTTCCTTGTAAATGTATCTGATGCACTCAAATCCTATTGCAACCTTTGAATGAGAGTCTACAGGTTTTCTTCATTCTTTAATTCATCCCTCGTTTCTATTATCCAATCGGGTTGGATGATTGAGCTAGTACAAAGAAAGGCCTCAACAACTTCATCCTTTCTTGAGAGTGCATCTGCCATAACATTTTGCTTCCCCTGTTTATAGATGATTTCAAATCATAACCCAATATCTTGGTCACCCATTTTTGTTGTTCTTCTAAAGATAATATTTGTTCCAAGAATTATTTAAGACTATCATGATATATTTTGACCTTGAAGTGCCTACCTATTAGGTAAGGGTGTCATCTCTTCAATGCATGTAGTATTGGCATAATTTCCTTCTCATAAATGGGTTTGTGTAAGTCCTTTCCCTTGAGTGGTCAACTTTCAAAATCTAGGGGCCTTCCTTCTTGCATTAGGATAGCACCAATGCCATTTCTCGAGGCATCACATTCCACAATAAAGGTTTTTGTGAATTCCGGTGTGGTTAAGATAGGAGTTTTTCACATCACCTCTTTAAGTTTTTCAAAAGCTTTAGCTGGCTCTAGAGTCCATGAAAATGCATCCTTCTTAGTTAGTTTCATTAAAGGTGATGCTATTCTCCCATAGTTCTGAACAAAATTGCGATAGTAACTTGTCAAACCCAAAAATCCTCTAAGATTCTTCAATGTTTTGGGAATTGTCCAGTTCATCATGGCCTTAATATTGTTAGTGTCTACCTTGACACCTTCATGAGATACAATATGACCCAAATACTCTACCTCCTTCACCCCAAAGAAACATTTGGATGGTTTGGCATATAGTTGTTGCTCCTTTAGTAGTTGTGGCACCTTGTCAACATGTCGCACATGATCCTCACAAGACTTGCTATAGATTAATATATCATCAAAAAATACAAACACAAATTTTTGAAGGAAGGGATTGAAAATGGAATTCATCCACCATTGGAATGTGGAAGGTGCATTTGTAATGCTAAAAGGCATGACCAAAAATTCCTAATGGCCTTCATGAGTTCAGAATGTTGTTTTTGGGATATCTTCTTCCTTCATTTTAATCTAATGATACCCTAAACGAAGATCCAACTTTGCGAAATAGATTGATTTATGTAGTTCATCTAACAATTCATCAATGATGAGAATGGAAAAATTATCTTTAATAGTGATCTTATTGAGCTCTCTATAATCTGAACACATACGCCATGAGCTATATTTCTTGAGTACCATTACCACCGGTGCAAAGTAAGAACTTTGGCTAGGTCTAATAATGCCCGCCTCTAACATTTCTAAAACCATACACTCAATTTCGCTCTTCTGGGAATAAGGGTATTTGTAGGGCCTGATGTTAGGAGGAACACTCCCAGGAATTAGGTGAATATCATGATCATGATTTTGAGTGGGTGGAAGACAATTGGGAATATCTTCAAATACTTTGGAATGCTTATCAATGATTCCTTGGAGATCTAGGGGAATAGATGGCTTAGATGTTTGAACATCTAGTGAGCAGAGTTGTTCAATTACACCTTGATGCCCCTTTTTCAATAATTTTTTCATGCCATTAGAGCTTATCACATTATTGGGTTTCCCTGTGATACCTCTTAACTCAATTTTTTTTCCTTCCAGTGAAAATTTCATGAAAAGTTCTTGAAAATTAAAAGCCACTATTCCTGATGATTGTAACCATTGGATTCCTAGTACGACATCAACACCACCGATGGGTATAGAAATCATTGGACTATTCATTACATATTACCCCATGGTAAGATTGATCTTATTGCATTTTCCTGAGCAATTGATAATTCCTCCTTTTGCAATCATTACTTTAAACACTGGTGCTGGATATACAAAGAAATTGAGAACTTTGGCTAATTTATAGTGAATGAAATTATGAGTACTACTAGAATCAATTACGACTATTACCTTTTTTTTATATATATATCCTTCGATATTGAGGGTTTGAGGAGTGTTAATTCTATCCAATGCATTACTTGATATCATGGGAGTCAACTCTTCAGAAGAAATCGCTTCTACATTTTCATCTTGAGATGTTTCTTGTTCTTGTTCTTGTTCTTGTTCTTATTCCTCTTCACAATATATGTAGAATAATTTCTTCTCACCACACTTATGTCCCTTACTATACTTGTTGTCACAATTAAAGCATAAACCTTTTTCTTTTCTTTCCTCCAATTTTTGAGGTGTCAATCTTGTAGGTTGAGGTGTTTTAGAAGAAGAAACATTATTCTCTCGATAGATGTTAGGAGTGGTCCTTCTATTAGCCATAGCCATATTTTTACTTTAAACATTTCTTTCCACCCTAAATGACTTCTTCAATGATTTGGGTTCCCAAAGGAGAACCTCATGTTGAATGTTATCCCTTAAATTTCCTATGAATACATCAATCAAGTGCTCATCTAGAATATCAATTACCTTTATATTCAATCTTTGGAATTTCTCAATGTGCTCTGTAACAGAACCCTTTTGCTTGAGATTTATCAATTCGATAAAGAAGGTATTGCTCCTTGTATCCTCATAGTGTGATATCATTTCTTTCTTTGAAAATTTTTCAAGTGACGAGTGATTTGCGAGAAAAAATCCATCGATACCACACAACTTTATTGGGTTCTAAATATAAAGAAGAAATTCATACCTTTTGTGTATCTGGCACATTATGTAGATCGAAGAATTTCTCCATATGAAGTATCCATGTGATTGGGTCTTTGTCATCAAGCTTCCTCATATTGATCTTAGGAAGGTGGTTGATCTTCAACCCAAGGTTAAATTTTTTCCATTCTTGATTCATCTTCCTTGTCACCTCATCATGAATTTCATGGGATAAATTTTCACTTCCAGGTGTCCTCTCTATTAGGAATTTTTTCAATCCTTCCATGATCTCCCTTTTTAAACCATCCATCTTAGTATCCATTATTGCCTCCAACTTAGCTTCAGTTGAATCCATCATCCCTTGTAGATCATATCTTGTTACTGTCTTCTTTTGTAAATCATTTATGTCCCTACACATTTCTTCACCTTCATCAATAGTCCAAGTAGGACTGTTTGGAGGCTTATTTGGTGTAGAAGTTCACTTTTTTGGTGGAGTGTTGGTGAAGTATCACTTTAAACCTTGATTTTGAGGTGGTTTGGCTAGAAAATTTTGATTTTGTTTTATCTCCGCAATTTCAGCCCTTCTGGGTATGAAAATTTGGTTCTTGTAGTTCTCTGATATTTATTCTCTGCAATGCCATGGGTATGATCAAAATTGGATGTGCCAATTGGAATTTATGGTAACTTACCCACAACTTGTTTATGTTTTTCCTTTCTAGGATATCTCACTTGTATAGAGTTCCCCACACAAAATATTTGATACACAATTCTGAAAAGACTAAAGATTGTACATTATCCAATGCAACTGGTCTCACTCAATTTGGATACTCGAGGAATAATTTATGATTGTTTTACCATCAAGAAGGTGTTCTAGTCAGATACCATCTTGGTCTGGTGGAGGTTAACACAACCATTCCTGGTCCCCTTCACCATATCTTTCATAGAATCTGTGGTCTCTCTTAGCACACCCCCCTTCCAACATTCATGCAATCACTTATCCATTTTCTAGTAAATAACATAATTTACATCCATTGACCTTTTATACAAAGGTCCATCAAATAAAAAATTCACACATATTGAGTTTGCCATAGTATCTTGACCAATATAGTTATATTTACAAACTGGCAGAGATAGGGGTGTTACAATCCCCTCCCCCTTAAAGGAACATGATCCTTGATTTTCTATCTACCAACGTGCCCTGTATATACAAAAGTAAAAAAAAATGGATATGCATGTCTCATGGAATCCTTCATTTCCCACGTGACCTCATCTGGGCCAAAGTGTTTCCACTGCACCTTTACTTGTGCAATGGTTATGTTCCTAGGTGAGGTTTCCTTCCTATCTAGTATGCATTGAGGTTCTAGTAGGAATTCTCCCTTCGGCTTCACTTGAATCATAGACCAGTCAATTATATGATTAGAATCATGTACATATTTCTTAAATAATGAAACATGGAAAACATTATGTGCCTTCACTGTGGGAGGGAGTGCTAGCCTATAGGCTACAAGTCCCACTCTATCTAAGATTTCAAAGGGCCCACAATACCAGGGTGCCATCTTGGCATATGCTCTAGTCCTCAAGGAACTCTTCCTGGGCCTAAATCTGAGATATACATCGTCTCCTATCTTGAACTCTCTGGGAGCTCTCTTTTTATCGGCGTAACTCTTTTTTATATCTTGAGTAGTTTTCATATTTTTATTTATCTGAATCACTTGTTGTTCCATTTATTTAAGAATTTCAATTTCGATTGTAATTCTATCCACTAGATTACTCCAACTGATTGGAATCTTTCACTATCTACCATAGAGGGCTTCAAAAGGGATCGTCTTCAATGACTCTTGATAACCATTGTTGTAGGAAAATTATACCAAAGGCAGGTAGTCTTCCGACTTCTTAGGCTAATTCATTACATGCATCCTTAACATGTATTCTAATATCTAGTTTACTCTTACTGCCTATCCATCAGTTTGAGGGTGATAGGCTATGCTAAACAACAATTTAGTCTCAAGACCAGCCATTAAGGACTTCCAAAAGATTGAAGTGAATTTTGTGTCTCTGTTTGATACAATCTCCCTAGGCATTCCATGCAGTCTAAATATCACCTTCATGAATATGTTGCCAATATTTATTTCCTTGCAAGTTGACTTGACAGGAACGAAGTGAGCAGACTTGCTCAATTTTTCCACCACTACCATGATGGCATCATTCTGCTTGGTTGATTTTGTAAATCTGGTGATGAAATCCATGGATATGGTTTCCCATTTCCATTCTGGAATTGGTAGAGGTTGTAACAACCCTGTTGGGTGTCGGTGTTCTACCTTAACTTGCTAGAATTCTAGACACTTATCTAGATAGTCATCTATGTCCTTTTTCAATCTAGGCCAATAGAATTGTTTCCTGGTGGCCGTGATCATTTTCTGATAATCTGGGTGACTAGTATATGGTCTCTTGTGTAGTTCATCCATAATGAACCTCTTCAAGTCATCACAACTTGGAATATACAATATGTTTATATAGTTCAACGGGCCTTCATCAAGCATCTGATAGCCTTCATACTTCATCCTTGTGGGCTCTTTCTTTAGGTATGATGTCACAGTCCTAAAAAATGAATTTGTTTCTTGTGCACTCCTGAATCTCTCTCTAAAATCCATTTCATAGGTTCTCACTACTACCAGGTGAATCATTTTCATAATTATGCTAAGGGGATCAACCACTCTATTTTCCTTTCCTTTGATGTGTTTGATCTCGAAATAAAACTCACTAAGGAGATCCATCCACCTAGCTTTCCTAGCATTGAGTTTTGGTTGATCAAACAAGTGCCTCAACCCATAATGGTCTACCACACGTACAAATATCCTACCCAGGAGGTAATGCCTCCACATTTTTAAAGTCTGCATTATGGGAGCCAACTCTAGATCATGTGCTGCATAATTGATTTCGTGCTCATTCAGTTTTTTGGATTCATAGCCAAGCACACATCCTTATTGCATAAGGAATCCTCTGAGTCCTTCCTTACATGCATCTATACACACGAGGAAGTCACTATAAGGGTCTGAAATCTTTAGCACAAGTGCATGGGTTAGAAGGTTTTTTAGTTCTTGAAATATTTCTTCATGTTTTGATGTCCAAGTGAATGTAACCCCGTTTTTCTGAAAGGTAGTGATTGGACAACCAATCTTGGAAAATCCTTTTATGAACCTTCTATAATATCCTACTAAGCCCATAAAGGATATGATATCAGATACATCCTTTTGGGTAGGCCATTCTATGATAGATCTGATCTTGTCAAGGTCTATTGTTTCTCCTTATTTAGAAATAACATGGCCTAAGTAATGGACTTTCTTCTGGAAAAAGTCACACTTGCTAAACTTAGTGTAGAGATGATGATCTCTTAGTACTTGAAGCACTAGTTTAATATGTTCTTCATGCTCCTCTCTGTTCTTGGAGTAGATTAGGATATCATCAGTGAAAACCAATACAAATTTGTCTAGGAATTTAATGAGTGCATTATTCAGCAAGCACATAAAAGTGGTGGGGGCATTGGTTAATCCAAATGGCACCACCACAAATTCATAGTGACCATACCTTGTCTTGAAGTTTGTTTTGTGGATGTATTCATCCTTGATTCGGACATGATCGTATCCAAACCTTAAGTCAATCTTTGACAAAATGGAAGAATCATGTAACTGTTCAACCAAGTCATCGATCCTTGGTAAGGGATACTTGTTCTTTATGGTTTTCTTATTGAGTTTTATATAGTCTATGCACAGTCTGAGTGTGCCATCTTTTTTTTTCACAAACAAGGCTGGTGCTCCCCATGGAGACATGTTGGAGCGGATGTAGCCTTATTCCATCATCTCCTTTAGTTGTAGATTGAGATCAATTAGCTCTGGTGTACTCATCCTATAGGGTGTTCTGGACACTGGCATTTCACCTGCTGCAAGTTCTATCGATAAGTTAATGTCGCTTCTCGGAGGTAGACCCGGTACCTCTTCTGGAAACACGTCTTTATACTTTCTTAATATGGGGTTGTCCTCTAGGTTTGTTTTTTCATTATCAATATATTCCCACACCTGTATTGCATATAGGGGACATCCCTTTTTGCAATACCTTTTCATTTGAAGGGATGATATTCATCTCACTCAGACAGGCTTTAGAATCCCTTAAAGGATTATTTTTCTCCCTTCTTCATTCTCACACTTCAAGGTTTTATGGTAAGAGTCTAACTTAGTCTTATAAGTGGATAACTATTCCATACCAATCAAGAGGTCATAAGACCCTAGTCGCTTGGGTGGGAATTTCATCCATAATGAATTGGCAAGCTGGTATGACCTCTACTACTTTTCTTTTGGTTCCAGTGGCTATTTGTACTAACCATGTCTTAACATGTCTAATTGGTTGTAGTTTACACTTATGAACAGAATGAGGAGGAACATAAATCAAATTAGAACTAGGGTCAATTAAAATGGAAACTAAATGGTTGGCGATCATACCTTCCATCTCCACCACTGAAGCTTGGTGGTCGACTTGTTTATTATCCAAGGATGCATAAATCTGTGGCATGCTCCTAGCAACAACATTGATTGTAGTAGCTTATTGGATCTTGTATATTCTCTTGTTGTTTTCTTGTATATGTGGACAATCTCTCAGCAAATGTTCTTCTCCACAACCCCAACATTTCAAGGGTTCTCCCTTTTGGTTATCAGTCTTTTAGGTGGTTGTTTCGAAAGCTTTATTTCCACTCTGGGAGGGGAAATTCTACTGATACATACTTTTTTGTCGGAAGGCTCATCCAAGATTCCTTCCCATAGTTCTTAAATATTGAGGATTTAACCCCCTTCTTCTTGAATCTCGAGCTACTCTTCTTCTTCCAGTCCTCGCGAGGCTCTGTTTGACCCCTGAACTGTTCGTAGCAATACATTGCCTTCCAGATAGTATCTTCTAAGGTGTTTGGCTCGTCAAACCCAATCCCATCCCGGTAGGAATGAGGTAACCCACTAATAAATTATTACACTTTTACCTTTTCATCCTTTATGTAGGGTACATACCTTATCAACTCAAGGAATTTATTGATATATTCCTCTATGGTTAGTTGTCCTAGCTTGAGTTCATAGAACTCCTTAGTCTTCCCATCAAAGTATTTCTCTGATAGATACTTCTTCTTGAAGTAATTCTCAAACTGTTTCCATGATAAGTCCTTCTCCTGGATTCCTTTAACAATTTAAGATCCTCACATCAAATGGAAGCCTTTCCATTCAGGTTGAATATGGTTATTTGAGCCTTCAAGTTTTCAGAGTAGTCGTGAACTCTGAAGTACTTATTTAAACTAAGCAGCCAAGCTTATGCCTCTTCCACTTTCTTAATCTCTCTGTCGAAAGAGGGTGGTTTGGCTTTCTTGAATTCTTCAGGATCATGACTTTTGGAATGCTTCCACTTCTTTCCTTTCCTTTGAGAATGTGAGCTAGTTTTTCTACTACAATATCCCTCAGAGTTTCCAATTTCCTTTCCATAGGACTCTCCCGATGAGTGTCCCCTTCCTCCAGGTTGGGCCTTCCTCAAGGTACTCCTCCTAGTGTGGCCACTTATGGGACCATGTTTCTATATCTCAGGTGGGATTTGACTTCTCTTTGTATGTCATCAGTCCACATGACTAGTTGTGGGTCCATGTTGTAGCTACCTCTGTATATCGGATAAAATCTGCAACAAGACTGCATTTATTTCCTTTTTTTTTTCTTCCTCCTTTATCAATCTCTCGTTGTCATCCTTGAAACCTTGTAATTCATCCATGAGGTGTTGGATCATGTTTTCATTGATGCCAATGGCTTGATTGATTGATGTCAAAGGATTCATTGATTGAAGGTTGATGCAATGTAATATGTATTGTCCTTGATGAAAATGCATAGATTAAGATGGATCAATGGGTTTTCATTCATACATGATGAATATGGATTGATATAGTTTAATTGATACATGATGAATATGGATTGATATGGTTTCATTGATACATGATGAATATGGATTGATATGGCTTCATTGATACATGATGCATATTTGATGTAGAGATGAATCATTATAGCCCTATCATGGTTGATAAGGTGCACAAATAATTGAAGTCCAAAGTGGTCCCCTTATGGTGAAAGCCCTCACAGGAAGACGCTTTGTGGATTGAGTTATCCTACAAGAATGGTTGGAGGACCCATGCTTGTATGTGGAATAATGAGATGAATATAAATGAAGTTGTTGGTGAAACTATCCTATATGGATAGTGCTTGTCATGCCATTTCCGGTAGTATGTGGAATGTCATGTAACTCCTCACGGTTTGAGAGTTATGACCTTACGAAGTTGGAGGACCCTCATATGAAGGCTTGAAGCCCCCAAGGTCAAAGAAGTCAAAGTGACCTAAAAGAATAAATCATTATTTAAGTGATAAAGTAAAGTGACAAAGTCAATGTGGATTTATTAAATAATAAAGAGAAGTGACAAAATCAAGAAATGATAAAGTAAGGTGACAAAATCAAGATGGAATATTTAAATGATAAAGTATTGGAGAAATTTCTATTTATGGAAAGTGGTTGACCATAAAATAAGGAAAATAGGTTAAGTGACCTAGAGGATGAAACTATAAATAAGATAACAATGGTCATTTGCAATCATCCTTTTTGTGGATCAATGGAGAGCTTCTTGTGAGAATATCTTTTGATGTATTTATGGAGAGCTTCTTGTGAGAGAATTTTGGTGTGGATCTCTTAAGCATGATTGAAGATCTATTCTGAGAAAGAGAGTGTGAGGAGGATCTCATGGACGCATTAGAGTTTCGGAAAGTCTGAGATCATGACGGAAAAATTCTCAGAATTACAGAGAAACCCTATTTTCTGGTGCGTAGGCGGGTTGTCTATGTATAGGGGGCATATACGCAAGTTGTCAGTGTACAAGTTGCATACAGTACATAGGATGTCATTGTATAGGGAGCGTACAGTGAAAAACTCATGGAGTTTTGTGGTTGAGTTGATGACAAGCTGTTGAAGACTGAAGCAGGTTCCAAATCTGCACTCTATGGGCTCAGATCTATCACTGAGACACTGGTATGGTTACATTATTGTCTTGATGGATATCATTTCTTATTGTGTTGTGAATTCTTGGGGCATTCTTGGTATGGTTTCTATAATATGGCTTATGTTGGTTGATGGAGTGAGCAACACTCTTATAACTCAGTATTGATATAATGGCTATAGTATGTTGATTACTTATGCATGATTGAGTAGAAATCATATTGATTGGTTGTGGAACATGAGTAAGCTATTGGAGAGCTTGGATGTATTGTGAATGGCTGGTGGTCAGTTTGTATAGTGACTAACAAAAGAAAATGATAAATTGGTTGCAGAGGAACTGAGTTGATCTTGAAGGTCAAACCCTAATAGCTCAGAAGGTATACGCAGGTTGCAGTACTGTTTGGGAGCGTATATGCAAGTTGTAGTACTTCTTGGATGCATATACACGCGGGTTGTACTACTGGTAGGGCATGTACACATGCATGTTTGACTACTGACAGGTCGCGTACCTGTTGTAGATTGACATCTGTTGAGGACTGTTGCCTCATCTTAGTTGATGATGAGGGTGTAAGCTGAGTCTTGCATTATAGAGCTGGTGCTCTTGTAAAGTTGTACTATATTCAATTGTTGATGATAAACCCCAAGGATTGTAGTCCGTAATAAAAAGAAAATTGTACATACATCTTGTGTTCTTTTTGTTCCTTGTGGTGATGACTTGTTGATGAAATATTACTGATATATGTTGCTAATATGTGTTCACATCTAACTAGTTATAAATGACAACAATGAGTAATGATTAAAATGTTAAATGCTAACTAATGAGTTTTGTGAAAGAGGGAAGTTTTTGAAAAGAGACCCACACTCATTCACCCCCCCCCCCCTTTAAGTGTGGTAGGTGTGTCCAACAATTAGTATCAGAGCGGGCCTTCACTACAAGCCTTAACAAG